>JAWZYT010003310.1:0-165000 GCA_034508575.1 Petrolisthes manimaculis
CAGAAAATTATATAAGGTTCAAACAAAGAGTGAAAAAGTTACAGGGTATAATAAAATATTATAGGGTGGTTGGTGGTGGTGATGGTTGTGGGTAGTTATGGTATGTGTGTATTACAGAAATGGAAGAGACAAAACAATGTACGGTACAGAGGATAAAACCAAAAGGGGGATATGATAATGGTAGTAATTGTGGCTAAGGTATGTAGGCTATGTATGTATATTTGTATTAAAAAGAAATGGACGAAAGACAAACCATGGCCTAGTAGAGGATAAAACGAAGAGTGAGATGTGGTGAGGTGATGGTAGTAAGTTGTGGCTGGGGGTATGTTTGTATTGGCTGTTAGTGTGAGGATTCTGACGCCAGGTATGGTAAGCAACACATTCCACCAACCTCTTACGACTACAACTCACAGTACCGTATCGTATCGTATCGTACCGTACTATTCTTACTTATACTAGGACTGCTACTACTACTGCAACTACAACTATTATTATTATTATTATTATTAACTACAGCTACATGATCATCAACCATTCTAACCTATTTCAGTCTATTATATCTTCTTCCACCACCACCACCACAATTATCATTACACTCCTCTTTCCTCCACTCACTCTCACACTTCCCACAGATAGGCTACCCCCCCCCCCCGCCCTCCTTTCACACCCCACCTCTCCTCGTTTCTCTTCCACTTCTCCGCCACCTCGTCTCTCTCTCCACCGGTGGCAATGTCACCTCAGTTAATTTAAGAGAAAACGTTGGCAAGTGCAAGTGTGAGCCTCTACTGTTCCTAGCGTTACTGAGAGTGAGAGAGAGAGAGAGAGAGAGAGAGAGAGAGAGAGAGAGAGAGAGAGAGAGAGAGAGAGAGAGAGAGAGAGAGAGAGAGAGAGAGAGAGAGAGAGAGGAGAGAGATAGAGATAGAGATAGAGAGATAGAGATAGAGATAGAGATAGAGAGATAGAGAGATAGAGATAGAGATAGAGATAGAGATAGAGATAGAGAGAGAGAGAGAGAGAGAGAGAGAGAGAGAGAGAGAGAGAGAGAGAGAGAGAGAGAGAGAGGGGGGAGGGGTAAAAAAATCATCTAAAAAGTCTCTCAAGTAAAGTTTTCGTAAACAACTCTCAGACTCCTCCATTAATGATCCGAACCTCTGAACGATTCCCACTCAAATAGATGAGAAAACCAACATTATATCTGGATGCTGCATTGGAGGTAGGAGAACGAGGGAGAAACAGTCTGGATGTTTGATTGTGACTGTACCGTAACATGTTGGTAAGAAATGCCAAGCGTGTCACCACCTTAGCACACACTAACATGTAACACTGACTAAGGTGTGTGACGTCAGATACACACTGAGGGGAAGGTCCCGGGGTAAACGTTGCTAATTAAATAGCAACAATAACAAGATGAGGGCTACTCTCACTTCCACTTCCTCCAGCAAAGTAGACACAGAAAAGGAAATCCACCTAACCAGGAACCGAAATGGCAGGGCACGGCGAATTCCTAGGTGTTGAAGGTAGACAATAATCGATTTGATAACTTTCATAATGATGGCCTCATTAAACATTTCCTATTCTAATCTGTCTTGGCAGGTCCCAGTATCCAGGCAGCCAGGACACCACGAAAGAAAGAAGAGGGTAGGGTAGGGTAGGGTAGGGTAGGGTAGGGTAGGGTAGGGTAGGGTAGGGTGAGGTGGGAGAGGTCTTATTAATAAAGGATGAAGAGTATAGTGAACAAGGGGAAGGAAGGGAAAGTGAGATGAAAGCAAAGTCTAGGGGAAGCAATTATTAAGTGAAGGGATACAAGAGAAAGAAAGGAGAGAAGACTCGGTGCCTGTGACTTTGAAGATAATACAAAAAAGAAGTGGGTGTCAGCGAGGGGTGAAATGACCTGATGAGAGCTTCACAGAAAGGAAGGGAATGGAAGGTAAATGATAGGAGGAAGGGAAGGAGGAAAGGAAGGGGGGAATGAAAGGTAATGATAGGAGGAAGGGAAGGAGGAAAGGAAGGAGGAAAGGAAGGAGGAAGGGAAGGAGGAAAGGAAGGAGGAAGGAAGGGATGAAAGGTAATGATAGGAGGGAGGAAGGAGGAAAGGAAGGGAAGGAGGAAAGGAAGGGGGGAATGAAAGGTAATGATAGGAGGGAGGGAAGGAGGAAAGGAAGGGAATGGAAGTCAGGCAATAATATCTCCCTACAGGTCAAGGAGATTAGAAGAAAGGAGATGGAGAAAGTTCAGAAAGGAGTTCATAGTGAGAGTAATTCTGAAGGGAAAACTGAGAAACATAATTATTACAGATACTAAGAGGGGAATAAAAAGTACAGTAAATTATGATAAAGGACATACCATAATCGAAGGGAAAAAAGGAATAAAATGCCTTAGCAGAAAATTAATACACGTGAGCCAGAGGAGAGGGTTGGAGGAAGGTGAAGGATGAAAAGATCAATAAATAATTATTCATAAACAAGAAAGGAAGAAACATATTAAAAATGTAAGATAACAAGCAAGATAATGAATTAATTGATTAAATATGGAAAATAATAAGGGAGAAAATGAGCAAGGTCATACATAATATCACATAATTATACAGAGTTATGTATAAAACTACGACGAGACCATGAATGGAAATGATTGAAAAAATATGAGTACGAGAGGATGTTGGCAGCTGCTGAACAAATATAATAATTGGTATAAGGCAATTAAAAAGCCTACGGAAGGAACATTATGACAAGGCGAGAGAAAACAAAACAGGGATGAGGCAGGGTATGGAAGGGGTTGTTATTATTGTTGTTGAAATCAGTGTTGGTCTTCTACGTATTGATACAATGTAATATACAGGACCGTAACACCAAACGAACAAGAATAGGAAGGTATTATTGCGGACCATAATAATACTTTTTTGTAAACATTTGACTGTTTTTCTCTAACAGTGAGCTGTATAGTTTTCTTATAATTATATGAATTGTATAAGCAGCTTCTCTAAATTTCCAGTAAAGAGCCACACACCAATCAAAGTAATAACATCATAAAGTACATAAAAACAATGGTCGGATAACTGTATAAGTCACTCCTAATTAGAATGAAATAGTTGTCCACAACACTACATAATAAGAGGGAAAAGTAGAGGAAATGGAGAAGAGGGGATAAACTGGGTGTGTGTGGGGGGAGGTGAGGGGAGGAGGGAAGAAACAGGTGTGGAGGGAGGGGAGGAAGAGGGGAGTAAGTGTGTAGGGGGGATGAGGGGAGTAAGTGTGTGGGGGGGATGAGGGGAGAAGTAGGTGTGTAGGGGGGAGGAAGAGGAGAGAAGCAGGTGTGTAGGGGGGAGGAAGAGGGGAGAAGTAAGTGTGTGGGGGGGAGGAAGAGGAGAGAAGCAGGTGTGTGTGTGTGTGTGTGTGTGTGTAGGGGGGGGGATGAGGGGAGGGATGTTGTTGAAAGCAGAGCTGGTCTCCTCATTAACCCAGCCAGCCGAGCGTTCCAGAGGCGCTGAGAATCAAGGCAGGCCGGTAACGAGTGGAGCACAAACTGAAGGATGGGGACCAGGGAAGGAAAGAAAGAGGAGATAAGGAGAGGAGGGGCAGGGAGGGAGAAAGGAGGGGAGATAAGATAAGGGGGGCAGGGAGGGAGAAAGGAGGGGAGATAAGATAAGGGGGCAGGGGGTTAAGAGAAGCAGGGGGGAAAGAAAGAAAGTAGGGGAGATGAGATGAGGGAGAAAGAAAGGGGGGGAGAGGAGAAAGAACGAACACTCATAATGAAGACACAAGGAAAGAGATCAAATAAAAGTAGGTTGGAAAAAACTGCATGTGTGTGAGAGAGAAAACGGGCAACAGTATGATCCTACTACACAGGACAATAAACAGCTACAGAGGATGTACAGAGGAGAAAGGTAGAGCAGAGAAGAGAAGAAGACTAGCCTAGAACTAATCGTCTTACAAGGTACACTACGTAGACCTTCAAACGGTATATAAGTACGTCCATCTGCCTGTCTGTCTGTATGTATGTCCTTTCAACGTGTGATGACTAAATCCCACTTAGGACTAGGCCAAACGAGAGAGAGAGAGAGAGAGAGAGAGAGAGAGAGAGAGAGAGAGAGAGAGAGAGAGAGAGAGAGAGAGAGAGAGAGAGAGAGAGAGAGAGAGAGAGAGAGACTGAAGTAAAGCTGTTGAACAAAATGAGCAGTAGCAGCTAAGAAGTTAGTGGGTGGGTGGGGAGATGACATAAATTGCTTTCTTGGACTACTGTACTTGATTAATTAAACAAGTATGTACCAATAAGTCGAGATACTGATCCACTCACTCACTGACTATGTTACCGGTACTTCAAACACCATCCATCCATTAGCTTTCAGTTAGTTTATGTTGAAGGGATATCCCGATTCGTGCTGCACAACACATTTCCTTACTAATCCCTAATTTCTTGAATAATGCTACTCAACAAAACCATATAACGTGAAGAGCGGTATATTGTAGTTTAATCACTTACGAGTATGAACAAGGTGATAATATACTGAAGTAGAGTAAATGGCACGTGATGGGCAAATACTGAAGCAGAGTACATGGCACGTGATGGGCAAACTTGTCACCTGTACCAGAAATAAGGAATACTAGGCTAGGCTAAACCGGGCACAGTTACGAATGATCACTGACAAACTTAAGGTGGGAATTCTTTTTTGTTACAATGGAGTGCCGTGATGCCTCCAAAGTATGCTAGGAAACAGGACCAGAAGAGCAAAAATAATGGTGTTATGTTGCTTGGAATAGTTTGGAGGATTCTGTTGCTCCAGAATTACCAACACAAAACGGCCCCCCTTAAGATACCGGTACTGTAATCTAAATCTTGTACTCTCTCTCTCTCTCTCTCTCTCATAATCTGCTATACAACCACCACAACACGTTCCCTCGTCACCCACTAGGCTATATACGGTATATACGCTAAATACCTCCCATACAATAGGTTTTATTTATCCTCCTGTCATGTTTACACACATCTAGCCACAACACACCTCTAAATACCATTATCTACATTATATAGTCTGCACAATCCTGTATCTCTAACCACCTCTCTCTCTCTCTCTCTCTCTCTCTCTCTCTTTCCATACAAGCCACATAATTATTCATTACTGTCCATTTAAACACACTCAGCACAATTTTCCAACTGTATCACGCAACAACACATCGAAGCCTATAACCAATCTATTCCTATTATAACCCAAGCACAGGTCTATCGTAGCCTACACCCCTTCACCCTCGCCCCCCTCCCTTATAACTCCTATCCTACTTCCCAAGCATCCATCATTTAGTAATGGAAATAGCAAGAGAATACACTTTGACATCACCATTGATTTAACCTATATAATGTGTAGCGCTTCGAGTGCCATCACAAGAAACATCAGAGCCTCAGCAACGATCATTGCATCAAGCCAAGCACTAATTCCATACAGACACTGAAATGTGGGACAGGGACATGCTAATCTCACTCCAACAAGAAATGGAAATTTCGACAGTGATATCAACACAGCACTTCTCCGAGTTCAGACCAGACGTCAAACTAGCAACTCTGAGGTGATACCCAAGAGAACCAAACCGCTCCAAATATGCAGTGAGTCAATGCGTTCTTGAGATCGACAGGCTGCAAGCATCTCCTGCCAATATTCAAGGCGACATTTCGCCAGATGCGAAGAGCTAAAATTCAGCAACTCCCAAGCAAAGCAAAAAACACCAGCCATACTCCTCTCTTATAACTTAGGGGATAAGGAGTGGTTGCAGCTGACCTTTAACATCTGTGATGCAGCAACGAGGCTACTACCTGAAGCAAACTGCAGTGGTCATCCTGTTCCTCTCGTACTCACTCAATGACCTCCAGGAATACTCTATATCAGCCAATTGGCTAACAATGGACAAAAGAATAATCATAGTCTATGCTCTTTGACACAGGACTATCCTCCTCAGTCATGGCCTCGTTAATCGTTGGGCTACAAACTTAAAGAGTTATCAGATCTTATTCATATCAGTAAGGTATGGCATAAACCATGTATAGACTATGTAAACTATCTATGTGTAGCCCAGCCTATTGGTGTGTCTTACCGCGATGTTTGTACGACAGGGGCCAGATGCGCCATGTTCCACCTCTAACCTGGTTAGGTTAAAGGAGGGGAATCCTAACCATATTCACACTAAAAAACCTACAGAATATTCATGCGTCAGTTCACATGGGGAATTTTCAGTATGGGACACTCGGTACCGTACATATCATTTCTCCCTCTGTTTCATGGGGCCACGGCTCTTAACTGATTTGATAGTACCAACATATCGGTATTTAGGAGCATTCGCAAGACAAGGACGGAAGTTTCGTCAATTTCCGGTCTAAAACCTGCCTTATTTTTTACACAACTTTTACAAGAAAGATTGTCATATAAGCTACACCGTAGTCCAATTCAGGACTACAGTTCTCCACGAGGAAGAGTTAAGGTCAAGGATCCTAAAATGAATACACTATATACCATATGCATACAAGTCCCTAATCTGACAGCCTACAATACAGTGTTCCTATGACAAGTCCACTGGATCTCTCAAACAGCAGGATGAAGTCAAAATAATGTTCCTAAGACTAAGTGAGTTTCGAGGGTATATGTACTATACCTAACCCCTTTACCTCGTCCCAAGAGAAGCATACTGGTACAAAGAATTTAATTAACTGGATTACGAAAAGAAGAAACTCGCCTGAATGTGAAAATACAAGAATGGCAGAAACACGCAATGTACGGTGCAGGTTGTGTATACATACATACACACACACACTGCATTAAGCCTTTAGTAATCCAAATTATTGTAGTCTCCACTATAAAAAGAGGGGTACAGTGAACGTTGCGATAGACTTGTGCGAGGGAAAAAACGAAGTCTGCGTCAAAGGTCAAAATGAGAAACCTCCCACGCACTAGAAACTTTAAAAATGCACTGTATATGATTTTCTAACACGAAGGAAAAGTTCATAAAAACAAGAGATCTCGTGGGCAAAAACAAAAGCACAAGGTTACGGCGCCTAATATCAATCAATCAAACATGCGGTGATTTACCGAGGCAAACATTTTGATATTAAGTTATTAAGGTACTACTATGATAAGTTTTGAAATTCCATCATGTGCCTTTAAAATCCCTTGCGTGTACCTGCATAAACTGAACTCGATACAAACCATTAGAACAGCAAGAGACCACATAATGTAATGGGCGTGGAGTGAGAAATAGGGTGGGGATGAAGCATGAAGGTACAAAGTGGAGATGGATTTGAGAGGTCATGCTCAAAGTAGCCTACCTAGTGTATTGAAAAAAAATCTTAAAAAACGGGTGAGCCCGAATTAATATTGCACACAGCTTACATATATTGATTGAAAATAATGCCAACATTCTGTTACCACAAGATAAAAAAAATTATGCCGATTTTATTATATAGGATATATTACGCCCTCACACTCAAAACCAAAATCATAAACATCAAATCGACAAGGTGGTTGCCAAGTTGTTAGCATACGGGGATTCCCTTTACTACTAGTAGCATATATAATTCAAACAAGCAAAGGATTTAATGTATGCATTTGTCAGCCTAGACCCGTATCTATTCAAGTTTACTTCTAAACTAAACGTTTGTTCGTAAACGTTCAACCGTGGATAATATAAAACCCGGCACTGCTTGGAAACCAAGGGTCCAAGGGCAAAGTTAGTAGGCTCATGCATACATACAAACAAGTGCAAATTCTGAGAGGTCTAATATCATAACCTATAACGAACCGAAACAGTACCTGTAACTGGGTATACCGCATTAGCCTATATGAGAGAAAAGAGAAACAAGTTGCCATGAAAAGCTTAGGATTCTTTGCAACGATTCTCACTGATTTCCTTACTTCACTGTTGTCAATGTCTTCTTTATTATATAATGTCCCTCTGCGACAAGATGATGATGATTGTTTTCCCTTTTCCTTCCTACTATTCCTTCGAGATCCCAAATAGGCTATTGGTATGTTAACCATATTCTTAGTGTCCTCTTGAAACTGCTTACGATACTGAGTGATACGTCCTTATTTCACTGTATACTTTGTACTATAAAAGGAAGTGTTTTTGAGTTTCATTTTCATAGCCACAATATGGATATTTCACTTCTTTTCCTTGAATTCTAATTCACTAGTTTGATTTCAGGGCGATTGTTTTTGCTCATGAACTAAAAATCTATTTGCTTATTTAAATATATTGTAAATAACTTTTTAATTTGAATAGCCTACTTCTCTCACATATGTACAGATAAACTTGGCAGTTCTTTCAATGCAATGCGAGACATAAGTTTCTTATGTATCATATCAGTACCGAAATGTCACCTTTAAAGATTTAATGCCCCAATGACTCCCATTTTATAACAGAAGTGTTTCTCTCAAACAGAACACAGTGGTGCTCCATATTGAACTGAATGTTAAGGCAGTCCATCTCTTGATCTGCTTAGATATATATTATTTGGAGCAATTTCGAAATATTCAGGTTATAATAACTTACTACAAATCAAATGGTAATTATTTGTATATTTTTTTCACTTATATAATATATATATATATATATATATATATATATATACATTAAATACAGTATAATGAAGATGTCAGTCAACTTCGATCAAAACTTTACTTAACTTTTCCTGTTTGCTATTTTTATTAATATCACAGTAAATCTTTTTTTAAGCCATAACCATTAGGAGTGTTGAGAGTAGTTGAATGAGAATAGTCTTCCTCTATCCTAAAATAAACTTAAATATTCATAGTCATTGCTAAGATAGAAAATTAATAGTAAATTATTACAAACATATGATGGCAAAACGAAAATAGCAAAGTATATTTCTTTGAAGAAAATAGTTATGTCCTGGTCCTAAATCCACACACATCAAACAATGTTGGTTAAAGCAACTCCTCGCCTTCATGTATGCTACTACTATTTATGTAGGATCTCTGACACTTCCTAACACTCATGACAGGCGATTCCACCACAGCAAAACGGTGAACACATGCACAGGCCTACAGTACATTCATCAACATTCACTTGGCACAAAACCACGCCAGGAAAGATAATAAACAACATAATGAAAAATATTATGAAAACCGAAAAAATGGGAGTGCATGTGCTGTAGCTTAGGCTATTTGGTACAGTAGCACAAGACTAGTAAGTAACCCACACATTACCACCACGCCCACTTCCGTTCCCCTTATCTCTAACACACACACGCATATATTACTACAACTCTTCATCTACCACAAAGGCTATATAGGATAGAAGGCAAACGGGTGTAAATATTCTGGACGGCGCCAATATTAATAAGCATCGTTGGCAACTGTAATGTACCGTTGGAGAATATGAAATAATACAAGTTGACAGTTTGTTTTTCAACCTCCATACAAAATTAACAACACCGGGAAAGGTATCTAGATCATGGATGTTTCATAACAACAACTGGTGCCATTTCAGGAGCGGTGTACATGACAGGTCAACAGCTGGCCCTAGCAGACGAATTTTCGATAGGAATGCCAAGCAGACGACAAAATATCTACTCTCTATACTTGACTTTTAAATAAAATGTACGCCGTCAAACTATTATTATATACACCATTCAGCAGTAACTTTACGGCTGTATGACGATATTATTCACGTCGTTTACCACTTAGTGAAATAGGTTTGGTTGAGTAGGTGAGGTGACGTTTTGCCGCCATTGGCTGTATGAACCCTAGTATTTGCTATAAAGTAATAACACCTTCATCTGTACTTACTTTTGATGACCCTATCCGTCGTGGACACCTTGCTGGTGTTGTTGGTGTTAGAACTCATGTTTAAACTAATATATAATCCTCTTAGTCACCCACATACAGAGATGGCTTGGATTCCAGCCGATCAACACTACACTGAACCAACCTGCACCAAAATGGCGTAAACAGCTCTATCTGTGAATGAGTAGTGCGCATGTGCCGCCTTGGCCAATCAATGCAGGTATCCAGTCACGTGATCAACTCACCCTTTGCCCATGCGCGCTTAAATCAAATAGTATCTTTAAAATCTGAAGGTTTTGCATTAACCTTTGATAGTTGTATTGTGTACTACTTACTCGAATAAAAGCTATAATTTCTACCCACAAACACAACTGGTATAGTTTTTCTACTTGGTGGTGTTTGGCACTTTGAACAAAAATATTTTAATGAACTTTCTCTGGCACAGGAGTTAGAGCGATATGTAGGTCATCATCTATGATTGCTTGAATAATTTATTTCATTGATACATAGTATGTATGGACAGACATATGTCTATCGTTGAGGACAACTGATGAAGTCAAGCATGTCAAAGAATTTTGGCAATGATTACATTGGAAACTAAAAGGCCGAATTTTACGAAACAAAACAAAAACATAAGTATGATAGATTTTATTATCAGTATAAGCAATGATTATTTACTTTTGTGAAATACATATTTCATTAAAACTTGTCTCCTTCTAGAAAGTACAAATGAAATAGTTAAATGTTATCGGAGTCTCGGCTTATATCGAAGGTGAAAGTAAACAAACACTGGTTCCTGTCCTTGTTAACATCGAGTCTCCTCAGATATTAGAATATTTATTACATTCCAGTAACTATTAAATGTATAATGTTATTTATAGACCAAATAAAGATAAACAAATTTAACAAGATCATTAAAGAAAAGATCATCCAATAGACTTGACAACACTTGTGATGATGACTGTGATCTCGTATAATCCATTGGATAGGATGTTTTGCCTTGGGCATAAGAGAATAGCAACCGTGAATAAGTGATATGGTCCTTCTTGAATACTTTTGTAGCCATTATTGTTTACTTGTTACTTGTTTGGATATTCTCTGCCCCGCTCCACCAGCAGATGGTGCTTAACAGGGCCTTTCTCAATATTATTAGACACTATAATCACTTGTAATACTCATATCATCCATATCGTAACACTCAGTGAACAGGTGTGTTTGTATTGTGTATTGTTACTATTATAGGAAGTTAAGTTATAAACTTATAATGCTTTTGACCACTGGCTACAAATCAAGATTGCGAAGTTAATAGGATCATGACAGGCTTCAATGTGTGTCCTCGTGTAAGGTTCGTCTCAACTTCTGGTTTTACTCGTTATATGGTACTCTTTATATTTTTTATGGGTTACCAATGATATGGTATTTATTAAAAGAATTACCATGTTGTAGCAGTGATGCCAGATCTGGCTATGTCCCTGTATTTTGCCCCAGTCATTTCTGTACTTTACCATGGTTATTTCCCGGTAGTTTGCCCAGGTTAGGTCCCAGTATACTGTCTGATGTGGTCTAAGTTAGGTTAGGTAAGGTCAGGCTAATTTCAAAATGCCCCATTTGGATATGCCCTATCTTGGAAAACGGGCATTTGCGGAGGAAGTGCCTTCCTCTCTTATTACTAAATATTGATTAATGATGCCATAATTGACTTGTAGAAATATAGCAGCATAATGTAATATAGTGGGGCTTTCATAGAGTTTTATGTAAATTTTAACCGAATATATTTGATATACCGTATGTCCTCATATCTACATCATTTGAAGTGAGCAATGGATTACTAGCCAATTACTGTAGGCCTATCTTCCTTTGCTTTGAAGCATAGTTTTATACTGTAGTGTACAGTTATATGTATAAAATAATAAGTCATGAAACATTGGTGTAAGCCATCTCAATATTTCACAGAATAATGAAGAAATGGATCATCGTGACAGTGGTGATGTTGGTTGTGCTGGTGAATGAATGGTTGTCATATACCTTCACTGCAGTGCGTTGGCCATCTGTACCCAGTACCCAAGGAGATAGTGTGAGAGTGCTATTTGCTGCAGACCCCCAGATACTCAGCTTTCAATCCGATTCTGAGCCAGCTTTCCCACTCAACTTGGTTACCATTTGGGATGCTGATAGGTCTGTTTCTCTGTCAAGTATTAACACAATTCATTAATTAACTGTAGTAATATTGCTTTAGGCCTTTCTTTGGTACCTACTTATATTGCATAAAAAAATTATTGTATGTAATTTATCACAAACCTTCATTTAAATGTCAGATCCTTAATCCTGTAGCACTAGTATTGTTTATTTACAATACAGCAGTTTTTATATTTAATTTTTTCCATAACACCGACGCCTCATTCCTCCGGGAACTCCCCCGAAGAGGGTGTAAAATACAGTATATACACAGTAAAAGACAGTATATATTGGACTAAAAAATACAGTATATACACTGTACAGTCACTGATAAAATACTTCTTTCCATCTCCATGTAGGCTTACAGTATAGAGAAGTCTTTATGAAGTGGCTTCAAGTCATTTGTCAAAATGTTTCTCCAGTAAGAACAGTGTATTTGTTATTTAAGGGTAAGAATCAGGATCAGTACAGTATACAAAACAGTGCTATATCCACATCTACCTTTCATTACTACCCATTCATCCCCTCAAAATACCCTCCTGCTCTTCTCTCACCATTTTTTCAAGTGTGGGTCTCATAATTTTCTCTCCTGTACAGTACTTTCTCATCCATATTGCAAATGCCTAACATTTTATGATAATGCAGGTTTATATTGTTAATGTAGTACTATCCAGAATATTTTTAAATATATATATACACTGTATATGTTTTTTTGTAATATAGTACAGTCGCGAACCAAAGTTTCGCACCCCCCTTGGCTGATAGGAAGGCGAAGACAGTGTTAAAGATATGCTGAACGATCGGACAAACTGGTGTTTCGAGTTGGTAAAGAAACAGTGTAAGGTTCATTTTCACAAACAACAAACTGCAAGTAAACGAAAATGAAGCTAACATTGTCTCGTTACCAACTCGATACACCAGTTTGTCCGATCGTTCAGCATATCTTTAACACTGTCTTCACCTTCCTGTCAGCCAAGGGTGGTACGAAACTTTGGTTCGCGACTGTACTACAGTATTTGTATTACATATCAGCTTGAGCACTTAAATATTTTATATTGTACGTACACAATAACTTATGTAAAATTATTTCAGGTTTGTCAGTCGTGGCTTTCATCTGGCACTCTGGTGGACAAGACCTGACATTGTTGTGTTTTTGGGAGACCTACTAAATGATGGAAGCATATTTAATGACAGTGATTTTAATTCAAGCCTTCATCATTTTCGACACCTAATGCATATACCAAACTATGTAAAAGTACGCTTATTCTTTTTATGAATGTTTAAGGTTTTCCTATGTTTTCATTATGAATATATATTATATTATGATAGGTAATAAGGAATAGAAAACCCACACTGACAGACGGAAGTTTATTTGGTAGATACTGCCACCATCCTCAGTGGTCAAGACGAAATTATGAGATGACAATGAGAGGTACAAATGGCAGTGTCCACTGAAACAGCTTGGTAATAATCTTCCGTCTGCCAGTGTGGGTTTTCTTCTCGTCAGACAATCACGCCAGAATGATCCCTAAGCCCATATTAGGTAATACTTTGTATTTCATTTTAGAAAGTAAACCATTCTGATATAAAGATTGATATTCAATTCTATGGAGTTCATATTCTGCACAAATATAGTTATCTACCCCATTATTTTGAAACTTTGAAACTCGAGACCTTTCCTTGAGACCAGGCAGATTATTCTGCCTTAGTTGATTTATTACAGGCTAACAGATTCACTGTTTATAATACCAGATATGGTACATATTTTGGTGACAATATTTTTCACCAAATACTGTACTGCCAAAAAATAATAATCCAAACAGAACACTTTTTCAGACTGAAGCACCTTTTTTCACCATACTGTATTTGCAAGGTGTATAATTTATATTCTTCAGTTACAACACCCATAGTAGCCTAACTATCCTGAGGTGTACTGTATCTGGTGCATCTCGATAGAAATGTTTAGAACCTTGTGTAAACATTTTACCGCCAACCTGGGTTGTTTATATCTTCACTGCTTTCTATTACATCATTCATTAGTACATAAAAGATCAGAATAAAGTTTGTTGGAAAATAAAATTATGACAATTGTTGTTGTTGAAGTTCCTCAAGCTGTCTGGCTGAGCAGCCCCGTATGAGAATTGTAAAATCAGAAACTGTATTCTATATTTTCTCTCTGTTGCATTTTACAGTACTGTATAATATGTACTGTACAGTGCATATTGGAATTAGATTTACTTATAATTTTTATTAACAAATAATTATTTTGACTAATTGTGCAGTTATGTATTTCATGTTAAGTGGGAAATGTGACTTTTGTGATCAATGAAGTGAGCTACTATCTAATTTATTTCATCATTGACTTTGTTTGCAGCATACCATCTTTGTGCCAGGTGACAATGACATTGGTGGAGAAGGCTTAGATCAAGTAACTGAGCACAAGATCCGTAGGTTCTTTTCTTTCTTCAATCAAACAACAACCCAACAGTACAAGTTTGTAGATTTTATTCAGGTGGGCAAATGAATAGGTACAAGTTTATAAGCAATACTCTGTTCCTTTATGCATGGCTCACAAACTATCTGTAGATCTGAAACCTCATTACTTTTAGGAATGCTCTCCATGAGTTGTTATGGCAGGAGTCACGGTTTTCCCAGTTCAGGCACTTCCTTCCTGAATAACCAATCCTTCCTCTCCTGCCTACATTTCCTTTTTGCATGTACAGTACTATACAGAGATATATTGATGGTTACATGCATAACTTGTGGTCGCCCTCAGACTCCAACCAGGTCCTTCAGTCACATTCAACCTCTTCGTACATTCTCTGTATATCCCTACCACCTAATCGTATCCATGTTTTACTTAATGCTTTTAGATAATTTCATGTAAAAGGTTTACATGATTATCAGTAATAAGTTTAAGGTACTGTATAGGGAAGTGGCATCCCCATCGCCCACCATTTTTCCTGTGGGGCAGTGATCCTTGTAGCCCCTACAATTCAAAAGGGGAGTGAAGGTTGGGGACCCCACTCTCTAACAATGTCTTGCACTGGCACTAGACCCTCCCCACCCCTTAAAAAAAGGGAAATGGGGTATTGATGATGATGATGAATAAGTGATTGATATTGCAGACATAGTTTTGTTAGTCAGCAGAGTGCTAGTCACTAACACAGTGATGATTGTGTTTATAGATGAGAGTGATGGATGACTATGATATAGCAACAAGTACTCTGCCAAGAAAAGATGGAAGAATACGTGTACTTCTCTCTCATATGCCTCTTCTGCTCAAGACCAAAACCACAATAAAAAAGGTACAGTAAAACATTTTAATGCAATGTATATATATATATTTAACTTAAGCAAGTCACAATAATTCCATGATAAGTTCATTAACAATAAGGACAATGAAACAAAAAATGCAGACGAAGTTTTAATGTACAGTACTGTACTTTTGAACTACTGTACTGTTTATGCCATCATTCAGAATACAGTAGTATGTGCCATTTTAGGTGAATATAATGAGTTTTAGGTAAACAATAAGGTTGTGTTAGGGTTTGGTATATGGTAAAGAGAATTAAGTACAAGTTCATATTGAGTTTGGATATTTGTAAAGATTCATTAAACTATACATTTTTTCACTATATTAGACAATGTAAGCATTGACATTATTAGTCCACTTATCAAGCACTCATCCACAGTGTCATTTTAATAACAAAATATGGCAAGATATTATTAAGGGACTCTTCAATAATTACGGTACTCTTCTTAACTCAAACGTTGATCTGTTATCATGGACTTCTTGCCTTGTTGTTAAGACAAAGCTTCAGATTTTTTTTTTATATGCATAATTTTTGATAAATAATGTTAAGTGGGTGGTGGTTTAATGAGTTAGAGCACCTGAGCAACTTGTATTGGTTTTGAGGCTATTGGAAGTAGCCAAGAATTTTTCATTCACACTACAGTATATCACTACTGGGTGTGGGTTGACTGTCCTCCCTGAAGGAATCTTGCTAAGATAGCCTTGCCTTTAGGTTTCTAATTCATCTTATGGACATGAAGTGTGTTTACTTGTATTTTTTTCCTGTTGATAATTAATGATACTGTATAATGTAATCATTAGATGATAAGTATATAAGGTACTGTAAAGAAATAAATGTGTAAATATACTGTACAGTATGTATACACACACATACCAGTATATATATAGATATATATATATTGAAATATGCCATATATTTTTTTTATAATTGTCATACATATATTTTATTTATAGACATGTTTCTTACAGATGAATTGTTTTATTACCCAGGCTGACTACCTGCATGACAGTAATATACTGTATAGAGGGAAAAGGAAAGGAACATTGGTGACATAACAGTACACAGTCCAAATATTTTGACAATGCTGTACCAAGAACATTATTTTCATACTTTACTGATAATTTCTTTGATGTGATGATATCTTGCGTAGGGTGTTTGTTTGATTACATAAAAAGATCAGTCATCATATCTTGAAGTAGATTAAAACAAAATATTGCAGGGCTGCCATTCGTGCACTCAGGCTCAGTGCAACATCTTCTGTTTGAGCTACTACGTTGGGGTTGAAGAGTTGGAGTTCATCTCACCCCACTTGGTATTTCCTAATGGGATTATATTTTTTGCATGATGATCCTCCAGTCCAGCTTTTATATTATGACTGGTGTTATGTGTAATTATTATGACCTTGTAGCTGCAACCTGTGCTAGATTTTTTTAGAACCCATAGCAAATATAAGATTTTTTTTTCAACCCACCTAAGAAGATTGGAAAAGATGTGACTTGAGTAGCCCTTTGCATCAATGTTTGAGGAACAAGGTTTTGGTAAAACTGAAGGCTCTTTATTCCAACTGACTATAATGTAGTAAGAAGGTGACAACCTCTGCTTCTATGGGTCGTTTTTGGGATACAGGTTTGAGGAATCTGCAGCCATCTGCTTATGAAATCTAACCCTTTGAAACAGACAAAATCTTTGGGTTTCCCAATGTTCACTTTTTCTGTGGGTTAATACAGAGTTCAACATATTTTTGGTGGGTACTTTGAAACATACATATGAATTTTAGTATCTACTGTACAGTAGTGACTACCTAACACAATATGCACCTCCCTTGACTAAAGTATACCGTCCTGTACACGTAATTGTATGCTACCTTATTTTACCTTATACCTGTAATATGTATAGGATCCACACCAGTAGTTAGTTTGTTTTTTTATTGAACGTGTGTTGTTTAATATTAGAATGTTGCATTATTCTACAGTACAGTAAGAGAATAGTTTTCTAACCCTGTGTTATAATATAATATGGTATGTAACATTATGTTTGTGTTATGAAATATCCCTTAATTTCCTCGGTCTTTTTTCTTTTAATATTCTGTTAGTGACGTGGCCCATTGTACTATCTGATGTTCAGCTTCCCAGTAATATCAATATCCAATACAGTACAACTAGTCACCTTACATTCTTGTAATACTATACTGGGCCATAGTAAGATATTTAAATACCATCATCATCATCAATCCCTTTCTTCAAGGGGTGGGAAGGCTGTAGTGCCAGGGGTAGAAAAGGGAAGCAGAAATGCATAAAATAAAGCCAGAGTACCCAGTGAAATGGGTCACACACACAAATCACTCTCCTTTATAAGTCATGAAAATTCTCAGCTCCCCCCCACAAGGTACTTGCATCCAAGACTTAATGAAAGGAACCATTCCGTTGAGTTTCAAGTTAAAACCGGGTTGGCAGATTTCAGTATTTCTCACCTTGTCAATTTTACTAATTCATAAAACACTTCTCAACATATCCATCTCAACTGCTTTTACTCGTTACACTTCAAGGTTTAACAGCCGTATGTCAAAGTGGGCACTAACACTCCCTCATGTAATTCTCTTGCAGCCACTGTACTTAACCCTCTATATGACTTTATAGCACCTACTACCTTTCTCCCTTGTGTTACTGTTTTCCACTTCTTTCCCACACTTACTTCTCTTATCCAACAGTAGGCCTACTATGCACAGTATTAGAATTTTAAGGAATTAATTATCTATTACAGTTTTATATCAAATTAAGATGAAACCACCCTTATATTACCTGTACTGCTAACAATATTACTGGGAATATTTTACTGTCCAATGTTGGATAAAGTTCAGGTGATCATTCTGCCGACCACTGATCTACACTACACTTATGCACAATAACATTTTACAGATATTTATTATCTAAGCTCGTGATATGTTAGCAAATGATAATGCCAAACAGTTTTGTGTTGAGTTAGTTAAATATCAATTAAATATACTAACACCTCTTTTGCCCATCTCAGAAAATAATGGAGCAGCATCCGTCCTTTATTTTCTCTGGTCATGACCACGGGTCCTTCCACTACAAAGGATCAAAGACTGAAGCTCATGCAAATGAATTTCACCTACTTCATGAGGAGCATCATGTGTGGGAGTTTGAGGGAGCAGGTGCCCAACTTCATGAGGTGTTGGTCCCTACTTGTTCTTACAGGATGGGCAAGCAGGCCACTGGCTATGGTCTTGCTGTCATAGGTAAGAAAATGCTGTGTTCCTTTGGATGCTGGGGAAAATATTGTATTAGAAGGATTACAAAACTCCAAATGGCTTGGTAAAATTTAACTATTTTTTTATGGGTTAGTGCTTAAATTTAACCCAAAAATGACTCCAGACATCATCATTAATATCCCATTTCATTTTGTTTTAATCATGCAGTGGTTCCCAAACTTTTTCAGCTTGTTACCCAATTTAACAAGCCACATTAAGCATGTTACCCCTTTCACAAAATGTTGTCAACATTGATGCATTTGACTAAATTAAAACAAGATACTTTTGGGTTGCCACACACTTTAGATACATATTGCTTCTTTTTTAATACGTTTTTTAATGTTTATTGTTATTCGGGTTTAACTCCATTCCTTAATTATTATAAGTTTATTTTACGTACTTAGTCTAAGTTAATTCTAATGCCAGGTACAGCAATGAATTCTTGATTTTTAAAATTCTTAACTTTTTTTTTTTACCCCAAGGGGATAATTTACCCCCAGTTTGGGAACCAATGCTTTAAAGGATAGGGGGTTCCAGAGCCAAGAGTGAAAAATTAAATCAGAATACAAGAGGAGGGACAGAAATTCCTAAGAAAATGGGTCACACCCACAATCACTCCCCCTTTTAATTAATTAAGTCTATAATATTTTCAGCTGTCACTTATGAAATTAATTTTATTTAACTTTAGTGCAAGGAACCATGTCAAGTTACACCAGCTTGCCAACACTCACATATAATACACTCCTAGTGAATTTCTTCCATTCTCACCCCACACACACTTACACAATCACTCACCAGATCACCATATTGTACCGTCTTTGCTCTTCAAAATCACTCCATACACTTATTTCACCACTCTTGTATTATCAATTCTTTCCACATACCCATAACATGTCATTTCATTTTCCTTTACTCTTTGATCAAGTGATTTGCTCATGCCAACCCTTTCATGGATTTCTGTATTTCTCACCCTGTCAGTTCTTCCGACAATACACACACTACTCAAAGTTGTATCACTACTGCTTTTACTTTTACAACTGTCTCTACATTTTTCCTTTGAGTTGATTTATAAATATAGAATATAGAAAACTATTTTAGTGAATCGAGTCATACATACCATGTAGCTTTGCTGAGTTTTCAGAAAGCTGCTTCTTCCCACAATACACAGGGGCCAATCTTGAACTCCCTTCATGTATGGTAAGGGAATACAACACTACTTTACCAGCTTATTGCTCCTTTCCTTACAAAATTACAGTATTCTTAACCAAATTTTGCTATGTGTATTATTCACTAGTTTATTATAAATGGCTGTGAATTTGCTTTGATATATATTAATTTGTTGCTCACTCCAACAATATCAGGCAAGCCCAAATTACACAACACATACATCCATGGATATGTTACTGATACCATCTGTATTTCTGCCACAAAATACTTTCTTAGCACACACAATATACTAGTGGTACTACACAATCACCCTCTGGGTGTTCTCCTTAGGAATCTGAGAGAAATGACCTGTTGAGATGGATTAATAGGCCCTAATAAAACCTTGCCAAATAAGGCGGATGAGTTGTTTCTATTCTGCCTTGATCAGCCCTTTGGGAGAGTTTCCTTGAGGAAACACGTTATCTGTCCATTGAAGGAATGAATGCTCACCTGTATCAAGGAATAATTAGATAATAATTATGCATTTTATATGTACAGTAGTTTAATAATATTCTTATCCACTTCTTGACACAGAAGGCTCGGGGAAAGTGCTGTACACAGTGTTATGGCTTCCATCTCGCTTCAACCAACTCTGGATATATCTCACAGCATTAGGTCTCATCCTCACCATACTCCTCTTTGGCTTCATCAACCCCATCAAGAACTTCCTTTTTCAGTATCTACGAGCACATCACTATGCTTTAACATTTCTGAAAGTTACTTTCAAGTATCATAGAGTATAAATGAGTTTTCATTGTACAGTGGCAGAAATAATAATTATTTTTTCTGGATTTGCCAAAGAAAATTTTATAATGAATCTCAAAAAATATTTTTTTTATTGAAGGGTACTGTACCTTCCAGCTTGGAAAGCCCATAAACTAATGTCTGTAGCTACCAGCAAAAGGTAAGCTCCTTAGTAATCAAAATGGTTATCTGGCTTGAAAATGTTATAATTTTCTTTTATACAGCTGAATGCAGTAGCTTATCATGTGCATCCTTATACAGTACAGTTGTATACATCTTGTGTATACTGTATTACATTACAGTTTTCTATGACACATTGAAAAACCTTATTGAATTACAATAAACCCTGAATTTCTTTAGTCACACACGTACCATGAACTAAGTGCCACCTCTGGCTGGATGTAGTGGTTTAATTATTTACTTTTGTACTGTACATTCAACAGCATAAGTTCCTTTAAGTATATGATTAGACAACTAGAAACTGTAAATAGGGATCCATGATTGTGGAAATGAACAAAGTGATTCCAGTTGTCTTGAAGCCATATTTAGAGCTTTTATGATCACATCAGTATTTCAAGCACAAAGTATGCATTACAGTATTTTTGCAGCAGCTGAACATTCTACTTGAGTCTTCAGCACTTCAGATAAGTTTAGGTTAAGTTTAATTGTCACTTACCATCCTTTTTCATCATGCATATTATACTGTACATTATTTATATTTCATTTAATCCATTAAAGTATTGTATTCCAAACGAGTTTTATATATTTTAGAAGCCTGCACAATGAGTGAGAAATGAAGAGAATATGCTACATTTCATTTCAAAATGAAAAGTGATGCAATAAAGAAAATTCACTCAGTAATGGAAACATTGTTAGATACATAATGAATTCTCCTTAAGGTGTGAGGAATACTGAAAAGAAGATAAAATATAGAAAGGCACTGGTACTGATTTGAAGATAAAAGAAAACTGCCCAAGGTCTGGAAGACTCTGTAGAACAAGGAAGGTGGTGAGAGAGGTTGGATGGCAAGTAAGAACACTCTCCTCTGATCTTTGATTGGTGCACATATTATACAGTATATAGGAAACAAAAATCTGATGTAAATATAAAAATAATTTTAATACAGTGATCAAACAAGAAATTATTAACCTTTACAACACTCATATCGATTACTGTACTGGCCTTATGAATCAATATACAGTACTATACTGTATTCATCATCTAAACTTACAGAAGCTTACAATCATTATAATGACAATAGTACAGTAATTTAACTACTACACAATATTTGAACTCAAGAGCTGGGCACCTCAACAAACACTTTCACAAACTGCAAAAACATGGTTTTCCTTTGCACCTGTGGCAGTCATCGAAATAAGACTACAAAATAAATGTCTTAAAATTTTCTGCATAGCCAAGCCCGATGGTGCTGCCACTGGCCACCAAGCAGTGTCAGGGTGGGGCCGTCATTTTTCTAGCCATCCTTCATATTTTCAACAAAGCAATTCAGTTAGGAGTGAGCACTGAGCAGCAGCAATACAGAAATCAGGAACTAAGCCCACCAATGCTTGGCTTCTTGTTGATTCTTCACCATTTTTTATCAACCCTCAAACCACGGGGGTTTGTCAACAGACGCATTTTCAAATATCAGAGGACCGTGATATCCTTGATAAAGCTCACAACAGAGAGGGTGTGTGCTAAGAAGGGTCCCGCAAGTCGCACCAGCCTTGCCCAGTCAATGTACCAAAATTTATCAGCATTTTAGGATGTCTTTCCAGTCCTCCGCTCTTGCGAAAATTAACATATTGTATATGTATGTTAAGGTGGTGATTCACTTTGGTTACATTGGAGTGCCTTGATTCCTCCAAAGTATATCAGGAAACAAAACCCAAACTACAAAAATAATGGTGTTCTGTTGCTTGGAATAGTTTGGAGGATTCAGTTGTTCCAGATTTACCAACACTGTACTTCCCCCTTAAAATGACATTGACAAAATATTTCATAATGTGTTGAAACATTTGATTAAAAATATGCTCGGAGTACAGAGTTGAAGGGCTCAAATATGCCCGCGGTTAGAGGGTTAATCCTGGTTTCCTATTTAACATTAAATTGTACTATAGTATTTGATTTGAGTTGTGATGATTTAGTGCATTGTTATGAATATGAACTGGTAAAATATATCAAATGGAAAACTTATGTTTTTCTGTTTTCCATTTGCTCACAATGACTTATATTTCCTATATATATACTGAAAGTGGCTTGGGAGAAGAGCTAAGATGGAAACAGGATCCGCCCTCTCCCTACGCCGTCATCAAACTTAATATGAGTGGGAAAACTAAAAATTATAAGTTATTTATTTTATGACGGGAAAACCCGTCATCAGTACGTTTCAGCATAAAAAATTGACAAAAGGCAAACTCATCGTTTTTATAGTTAAAATTGAAGAATGGGTTGTGTCTGCAGTACAACACATGTCAAGCAGTTAGCGGATTTGCGATTGCGTACATAAGTGTTCAGAAGTGAATTTGACTTGGCAGTGCCCAGCTGTTTGAACTATATTCAGTCTAATATTTCTCATCAAATGCTCTTACACAAAATGGAATATTAAAAATGGATTCCCCCTCAACTTTGGCTTCATATTAGATTCAGCTCATATTTCAATTACAGGAGGTCATTACACCTTCTCCCTACTCAGGCCATATAGGTGATGTCAAACTTGCAACTACAGTATTAATATTTCAAAAGACAACATTGGGTACTTCTACTATTACTGTATTTAAGCATTCCAAAGGTGATTAATTTTCCCAGTTCTTTTGACACATACAAACTAAGTATTGATGCAATGTTCAAACAAAAGCAAACAAGGAAAGGGAACAGAGTGAATGAGTAAGCTAGAGCCCTCCTGTCAGCTGTTAGCTATAGAAGAGTGTATTTCTTTATCTTTCTTTTTATACCTCTCTAACCATGGCAGTTTCCTTTCCACAAGGTTATGAAACTCGTAAAAAATTATAAACAAAATAATTATTATTAATATAATATAAGACTTCCACAATTCAGCTGGTAAGCATTTCAATATACAGTTCAGGTATAAATATATCTGGTTAACTGAAGTATTAATCAGTGCTGCTTGGTGGGAAAAACAGTTTTGTGATTTTGATCCCATTTAAAAAAAAAAACTTTAATCAGAAAATATAATCTCTTCCAAAACTGTAAAACTAGTAACAAACTAAAAGTTTATCACATTTATAATATGTACTGTTGTGGTCAACTGTATGTATCCACCCTCTCCCAGACAACCCCACATGTGGCACTTTCGCAACCATGGATACGAGAGGTGAAGCAGGACAACACTCATCAACCTGTGTAGAATCAGCAAAACACTGCCATCTCTCATCCTTTTGCTAGCTCAAGTATCTGATTTAACTCAGGTTGTTGGGTCTTATGGCTATTGCTCTGCATCACCTCTCGTAATCATGGTTGCAATAGTTCCACTTGTCTGGGTTGGCAGGGTGATGGTGGATACATACACCTGACCACAACAATCCATTAACTCTAGAAAGTTTTAGTGCATACTTTAGTCTGATCAATTTGAGACCAGCAACTATACCTACTGGGATGTTGCATATTGCAAACCCTGCAATCATAGTGAACTACCAGAGTTGATGACATAAATGGTAGGGTTGGTAGGGTGATGGCTTGTGAGGGTACACCTATCAACCTTCTTATAATGTCATTAATCACACCCTGCACTGGTATTTTCTGGAACATATGTACCTGGCTTCAGGAGGTTGAAGTTGAGATTGATGTACCATTAGCATACTCAGCCAACCCCCTCTTTACTAGCTCTTCTGCCACTTCAACATCCTATAAATAATACATACAAAATTAACGTGAAAATTTGAAGTACAGTACTGTAGCATTTTCTGCAACACCTTCAGGAATTAGGTAAGAATGGGCAAACTTAGTCATGGTCTTGCTATATGAGTATCTACTCCTGAATTCTTTGCTATTCAGATCACTAACATGCTTTTTAAGATAAAATAAAACTTTCTGCCTCGTGTCTAAGATTATGTATTTTATTCATAATGCAATGTCATTCCATCCATCCATGGCCCCAGCCATGTTCTTCAACTGTCCCTCTTTTCTTTCTATTTCTTTCCTGTTTGCTGTTGCACCTTTCTATCACATTTTTCTGGCACAATATGACCTCGCTGTTACGGTGCATAATATCAATCAATCAATCACTATCCATCCATATTATCGGTCTGTTTTAGTGGTGGTGGTGGTGGTGCAGGGGTTAATGCCTGGGTCTCGCAATGCAAGTATCCTGGTTTGATTCCCAGTGTGGACATTTCATAGAAAAGCAGCAAGTGTTTGTGTGTCTATAGTCAAAGTAATCTTTGATTTTGAGGGCATTGGTTTTGTAATGTGGTAGTCTGTAGGTGTGTACAATAGCTGTGCAGCCTGTAATGGTCCTTAAGTGCCAGTATCTTCATGGGAACAATAAAAAAGCTGCCATAATATTCTACCCACAAGAAGGCATGATATCTTAGGAATTACTTTGGTCACCTGGATAAGTACCATAACACAAAACCATCCTATCTTTTACACATATCAATCATTATCATCATGAATGCACAGCCTGGATTCCCCGTCTCTTTCAGAGCTTGATTGCTAGTTTATTTATTGTCTTTCTACTACATTTGGGGTATCAAGGCCAACCCCTGCTACACAGCACTTACTTCAGATGCATCTCAACTCAAAAATACTTTTCTTCAAATTAACATGTATTTCACAATCCTTCACAAAACCCCTATGGTAGGTGGGCTAGCTCCAATACTTGGTCTCTTAAGAGTAGGACGTGAAATAGCCTGCTTGGTAGGAGTTGGTTAACTGCCAATAAAAAATAACCAAAATGAAGCAGAGAAGTTGTTACCCTACTCCCACAGCCATCCCTTGAAATAAAAAATGTATTAACAGACTGTTGCAAGAAAGTACTTACCTCTGGGCCGTTGGTGTCTACAATCTGTACACAGGGGATGGTTCCTTCACCCTCCTGTCGGTATCCTACCACCTTCACCATCACTGGTCGCCATTGAGCTGCATATGTCAACTCCTCAAATGCATCGGCTGCCTTATCACCTTTTGCACTCCTGAAAATGGTTTATAAATAATAAATTTTAATCTGTCCGGTTATCAAGATAAAATATTTGATCAATGGATCTATCTATAGTTTTATGTCTTATTCCTTAACATTCAGTACCTTAGTTTACCTCTCAATCTACCCACAATGTGATACTGTACCAATATTATGAGTAATTACCATAGGGATATTGGAATGATAAAAACAAAAGGAAAAAATATATTTGAATAAATTTAAATATGAAAGTCTATCTATCATCTGCATACATAAAGTTCGATGAGGACCATTTTTCTCCACCCCATCGCAATTCCAGTTTTTCCAATATGAAAGAGGTCTTAACCTCTTTTATCACTCCATCCATGTACACATTAAACAACCATAGTGACACCAACAGCAAATGGGAAACAAGAGCTAGTCTCCCCTCTATCCTCACACTGGTCACACTACCATAAAAACTCTTTATCACATTCAGCATCCTACCCTCTATACCACACATTTGCATAACTTACCATAAGCCTTCTCTGTTCACTCTATCATAAACTTTCTCTAAATCCATTAATGCCATTAACAGTTTCCATCTTTCACATCGACTTTCTCCAACTGCCAAACGGCAAATACCTAATCAATACATTCTCTACCACCTCGAAAACCTCCCTGTTCATCACTCATTAACTCATCTGAACTTTCTCTCATCCTTTCAATAACTATTCTACCATATACTTTACCTATAATGTTTAACAGACTTATATATACCTCTGTAGATTTTACAATCACTCTGCTCTCCATTATTCTAATAAAGGGGCACAATAACTTCCTTTCTCCAATCCTCAGGTACATCACCTGACTCCTAAGCCAATTGACATCTCCTCCTTATCCACTCCAAGGCATAGTCTCCATTATACTTAATAATTTCAGCAGTCACTTCATCCACTCCTGCTGCTGTACCATTCAATATTTTTAATAATACTAAATAATTGACCATTAAAAGTACAGTAATGGAATCTATTCAAAACATGTATTTAAGGTCAGATATGAACAGTAAATGAATTGGCACATTTTATCATATTAAAAATCTTTTATGGACGATCAGTCAAAAGTTCTGCAAGAGGTAAATGAAAGTGAGCCATTTTAATGAACCAATATTACAGATACCAACAGCTAGTTGTGCAAATTTTTCTAGGCCATTTCATTCGAAGGTGATGCATGACTTCTGATAGTGACTGTACAATACTGTACCTCAAAAAAGTATTGGCCCTCTTTTTTCGGCAAACAATGTGATCTGAAGCACGCCCGAGACACAAGCGACCCTAAACTTACATTTTCAATACTATCTACCCTCTGAGTGCCAATACTTTTTTGAGGTATTGTACATACTTATCATATGCAAGGTACAGTACTGTAAACAAAGATTTCAAATTAACAACTCACTCAGGTATTATGTTGGCCAGGAAGCATTCCATAGCCTGGAAACTGAGCCTTAGGAAGTCCGTTCGCAGTTCACACACAGAATCTCCCTTGACTATTTCTGTGTCTCCAAAGTCAACATAATAGACATTAACCTGACGTCCCTTTCCTTCCTCTTCTAAACATTCACATACCCGGCCTCGGTACCAGGAGTTATCATCAAGGAATTTTGCAGCAACCATGCTCCCCTCTTTAACCTGGTATTCAAATACAAAGAAACAAAATTAATCTACACTATTACTCTCACAACTGTTTTATAAGACAATATTAATTTTCTAACCATTCATGAAAAAATATTAAGGTGATATTTTTTCACTCATGTAACTGTAGTTATTATACAGCGCAGCACATATTAATATAATGCATAATATTACTGTACTTATCTTGAATTAAGGTTGCCAATAAATGGTTAAGCACCTCACCATTTAAGCTAACAAGAAAGCTGTACACTCAACAATATACAGTACAGTATCACAAATTATGTTGCCTGGTTGATCTTCAGGCTGGGTAACATTGGCTCCTAACAAGAAATGCTTTTATCATCATTCACCTTTTAGTTTCCTTCTCTTATATACTGTACACCCTGAAACCCATCCATCACCCTGAATATAGCCCATTTCTGGCATCCTGCCAAAATAATGACAAGAAATTATTCCACCAGATTTTTTTTAGCCTCTCCTAGATCATGGCCTTTAAGAGAGGGGATGAAAAACATATTCAGCCAGACTCGGGGTCATTAAAGCTTAAAAGGGTAAAGAAAAATAATCTGCAGTATACATGGCAACATTAATGTCCTGCATTACCCCACTCAAGGCTGTAGGGACCTAAGACTGGGCTACCATTATTGGGTCATTTATGAGAGGGTAGTTAACCCCTTCCCAGTTGTGGCATGACATGTGACAATTTTCTTTGCTTTTCGGACAGCCCTGACCTTAGGCAAAAGTGCCTGGCACAGGACTCCAGCCAAGCGCTGTACACACTAGACCATCATGTGCCATACCATGTACTGTGCACCAATCTGTGGAGCTCATATATAAAAAAATAGAATAAGTTTTAAGCAGTTGTTGGAAACATTACAGTTTACACAAGCTTGTATTAATATGGTTGGTTTATCTATGCTCTACATTATAACTGTTTTCATACAGCAAATTACGTTCGCATTTTGCACGATAATTTGGGCGTAAGAGGAGCTCGTGTTCATAAAAATTGGGTAGTATGAATACATCTTTATATAGGGAAAATTAATTATCGGCGGCAACTACCTCACACTGACAATTTACAGAACAGTAGTTGGTAATTGTGATTTAATTATGAGTCAGAGTTGAAATGAATATAAGTTGTTATCAAAGAAATATCAGTACAGAAGCACACTAGAAATGAGAGATGGGGTTCACTACATCGGGGTCTGAACTGAACACATAATGAAGATAGCGAGATACTGCTCCATCAAAATGATTGCTGGGTTATTGACACCACTTTGCCAGTTGAGAGCAGAAACACCATAACTCCTCACAGTCTGCATAATAGCCAGCCATGACAAATGTTGTAGAATTTGTGTGGCAGTGCTATTTTTGCCAGGCCTCAAAGTTTGAGGATAGTTCATAAAATAAAGGTAATTTTCAAAATATATTTTTGGGGTAACTTCGCAAAATTAAAATAAGCAAAATAGGAGGATCTATACTGTATAACACAAAAGTAAACTTCTAGCCTGACGACAGACCAGTATGAAAATTTCAAGACAGTACTTTACTGTAACTTACTTTATCAAGTGAGTGCAGCTCCCTGGTTTCCTCATTACTGTAGTATTCTGTCATTTCTGTCACTAGCTTGTCCAGTTCCACTGACTGTGGGCCTACAAGCTAAGAAAATATACAAATTATAGGAATACAAAATTACTCAAGTTTCATATCTTACAAAAATATCAATAAAAGAGTGATTCCCAAAGTAATTTTAGATATCTGTGTTCAACTCAAAACAAGGCATCAGCAATATTCACCTGGATCCAAAAGTGTGCTGCTGACTCAACTGCTGATACAAATGCCTCCAGGAATCGTTCACTGCTACCAGGTGATAATGACTCATGGTTTGGACTCCCAATACTCACAGGTGACTGAGAGAAAATAAATACCGGTGCAATATGACTGTGAAATAAATCCAGCAGAATCTTAATTATACAAACACAGCAAGGATTTTTCAGTGCAGTATATGTCATCATCAAGCCAGGGATCTAAAAATAACTCCAATTATAATCAAATAGAAAAATATCCAGGGAAATGGGTCACTCATATTCATTCTCTCGTCCAAGCTCACAAAATTCTCAGCTCCCTAATGTAACAAGTACCTTCATTTAAGGAGCCATGCCATAAACTGTTACATTTAAACTGGGTTGCCAACTTAAATATACAGTATACAGTATTCCCATTTATGAATGTCTTTCACTCCCACCCCTTTCTAGCCATGTTTTCTTACACAATCACTCACCATTTTGTACCACCTTCTCCTAGGTCTTCAACATCATTTTTGCCACTTATAATCCCATTCGTATACTTTATTTACTACGGTACTATAGTTTCATCCATTCTTTCCACATATCCATAAACACTTTCCTCTACTATGTGATGCTGAGTTTTATTCGCACCACACTTTATTTAAGTGAATTTACTACTTCCTTTAATATCCTCACCTGGTTAGCCTCCGTTTCCTGATTAGTCTGCCGAGTACGTGCTCTAAGTGACATATTGGCAGCTGAGGCACTGATCTGCTGCCTCATAGTTTCCTCTTCAGCCACCTATGAAAGAAAGGAATTTGAAATATTTACACTAGAGTATATTTATTAACTAATGAAACTAATCTTTTTACATTTATAATTTGTATATAAAACAACAACAATATTGGAGGCAACAGCAGATATTATGACTGTCACAGGTCTGGAATATAAATTCCTCAAAATAGATTGAAACAAGCAAGTCTTGCCATTCAGTTAGAACCTCCCTGGCATCACCAGGAACCTGAGCAGATCCAAAAAATTTAGAATTAATTGTATGAACTCATTCCAGATAATTAATCACAATGTCAGGAGAGATGTTTTTTTCTCAAAGTAACTTTTCAGTAGAGTAACAAAAAATTCAACTATTTTTTCCACACTGGCTATACTACACTTTAAAGACAAATACTGTACAACACACTGAGTATAGGCCTACTCTTATATATTTGTTTTATATAACTCTTATAGTGTAGTAAGATGTTAGAAAATCCATCATTATTGCAGACATTTTTATGCCATACATGAATATATGAGTCTCTCATAGAGAAAAGTGATGTGGCATTGCAATGGAATTAGTAATATGCTGCACGCACAAGTGGTGACTTAAAAGTGAAAAAACAACCCTGTCAGGGTACATTATACATGCTTGTTACAAAAGTGCCAGTAAATTTCTATTGCCAACTATGCTGTTCATTAATACTACAATATTTTCTATTTCCTTCAACTGAATAAAAACATAACAGTACAAAACACATGCAAAATAACACACATTTCTCAACCTGGACTATGTCATCATCATCATCATCAATACCCTATTTCCCTTTTTTCAAGGTGTGGGGAGGCTCTAGCACCAGAGCAGGACCCGACAGGCAAGGGATCCAGCTCAGAGGCTATGTGAGCGTTTGGTGGGGTCATTGTTAGATAGCAGGATCCCCAACCCTGTCCAGGATGCAACTCAGCACCCCACACTATTAAACACATTATTGAAGACTGCAATACACACAACCACACTCGCCAACAACACAACATACACTCTCTGAGGGCACTGTGGGAAAGCCCGGTTCAGGCCAAAGCCTTCCTCAGGAGCTCGGGGCTGCTCGGCCAGACAGCTTGAGGAACTTCAACAACAACAACCCTCATTCCCTCCCATATTGTAAAGGATACAAGGCTCACTGCACCATCAGGACTGCATCATCGCAAAAATGGTGGGCAGTGGGGATGCCACTTCCTTATGCTACACAAAATGTAAATATGCTTCTACCAGGAGTATAATTTCTTTACAAATACCAGGTACTTTTAATATTCTTAAAATGAAAATACATACAATACTGTCATTATGTTCAGACCCAAGAGAATAAAACTGACCTATAACTTTTTTTCTTAATTCTGATTATGCAAATCTTAAAAAATATCTTATAGTCATATAAAATATTGGTGAAGATTTTAATTTACACTGTATGTTTGTAAATGCTGAAGATGACTGATAGTGCACTGAGCTTACAGTATATGTTTTTAAGGAATGAAAAAATCAATCTGTTAACATAGGTATCAGCAGAAGAGGTTAGTACCATTACAAAGCAAGCACACAACTATAGGCTAATCCACACACCTACTGTGTTAACTACTGTACCTTTTGCAAAAGCTGGAGCTTGGCTGCCTCTATCTGCTCAATGCTGCCCTTCAGAACAATCTTCTTCATATCTTCTGCCATTTTCACATTAAATAATCAAGTCATAACAGGGTGCAAATTGCATGCTCAAAGTAATTTTAACTACATAATATAGTGACATGAAAGCTAAAATATTTCTAATAAGAGTATCTTATCTTTTTTATGACATGAGAGGTTTCTACAAATGACTCTTGATATAAGTGTGGTGAGCATTCTAACAATTATTGTCTGCCTTTACTATACAGTATATGCCGAGACATTCTCTTGGTCAGATATGACTTGTACACGAGTGTTTCATGTAGAATATGCACTGGAGGTACACTTTGAACAAAAATAGTTCTTTGAAGTTTTGTCTCTTTTGGAAAGCCACTGAATTATACTTATTGATGAAAAACTAAAAACTGGAAAGCCACTGAATTATACTTATTGATGAAAAACTGGGCACAGTAAAGTGATGTGTTTCAATGCCCATATAATCTTCAATAATTACCTGTGCAAATTGAGGTTGCTGAAAGCTTTGTTTTCAATTAAATTTGTCTGTTTCTATAACTGAATGACTATTGGAAATTAGACAAACCTTCATGCAACATTATCTTGCTTAGAATATGCTAAATAAACATCTTTTGAAAAAGCAATTCAACAGACTTCTATTGACATAACACACAATAAGGGGACAATAGTATCATTCTTCAGTGAAGTCAGTCCTCCAACACCTCTGGTGGTTCAACTTTAATTCTAATCTACTTATGCAGACAGGACTGTGTATTGTTGGCCAAAGGGAGTTTTTGACAAATCTGTATCATAAATGTGTCTGTGCAAGAGATAATACTGTACACTTCATGCTAAATTAACTACAAGAGTATAATATATTTTGAGATCTACTACACAAGCAAGTGCATGATTTTAATTATACAGTATGCAGTAGACTGGATCTGATCACATGCCATATTACTGCTGCCATACAAAATAAAATCATCATATTTCATAAGAGAGTACCATATACTGATATGATCCACACTGACAACAGAAAAAAGGGATATTTATAGAAATTGGATGGGATAAGTTCTATGATATCAATATGAGGTTGAATAAGGGTGTACTTTATGTGTCATGTGAAGGATAAATGAAAAAATTGCGAGACCCAAAGAGAAATACCAGGATGCAGTTTGTTTGTGGCCATTCCCTCAGGAAATAGGGCATCTGAAATTTTATGATATATGGATGGGTAGAAATTTGAAACAAATAGGGAGAGCAAGCATTACCTGGATAATTTAATGGGATGGGTCTGTCCTCTTCCCTTTCTACAATTATCTTTGCACCAGTGGAGTGGGACAACTGACGAATGGCATTCCCTCCTCTCCCAATGATACGACCCACAGCAACCTGCTCACCATCAGAAAGAAAAGAATTAATTTGGATCCAGAGATAAATCATGTATTAACCATTAGCTTGCAGCATTATTCACTGTTTGATGAAACTTTGGATGCATTACTTCTTATATTATAAATCCTATGGGACATAATAATAAGTGTATGGAAATACAGTATTGATGAAATTATAACTTATTATAATTTCATCAATACTGTATTTCCATACTCTTATTATTATGTCCCATAGGATTTCTATCAAGTTTCTAGTGGTATTTTTTTAACTTGTAATACATTACTTTTTTCTTCATCCATTTTCTTAACGGTATATACCAATAACTCCCAGGTACAGGATGCTAAGAAGGCTAAGGTACACAGGGTCATAGAGTGCCGTACTGTACTCAGAGATGTGCACATGATTGGCCCAAAAACACAAGTTTAAAAAGTGAAAAAATGCCAAATAAAAATCCAATGCTCAATTTCTCAAATCACTTCCGTGACCTAATAAATGTTATCATTATCATTACCAATATCCTATTTCCCTTTTTTTTCAAGGGAAGAAAGGCTTTAGTAGCCACCATTTAAACCAACAAAATTTCCAACTTAATCTCACCAGTCATCAACCATGGAGCGTCAGATATACTAACTCTAACATACACTCCTCCAAGCTAATCTCTTCCACTCATTTCAAAATAATCAGTTAAAAATCACCTGTGGCACTAGCATCTCTTTGGTTTCCATCACTGGCTGATCTTTCACTGCTTTCAAGATGAGTTGCTGTGCTAAACAGACACTATCTTCAGATCCATGAATAGAACACGATCGATGGCCATCAACTTCTGCTGATAAGGAGTAGAAATACTGTACACTATAATCTAAAATAAAAAATAAAGAGTGATCAATAAAAGAAAGTCCCATCCCAGTCTGACTTTCACTATCCTTGCAAGAGGCTTCTGAATTGGAGGAATATTATGGGTAAATAAATACTGTCACACTACTTTGACCATCTAGCTACATGATAATTTTATGATGAAAATGTCTGGTACAGTACAGTACCAGCATAATTACATACTGTACTGTAGTCACCATCTTCAATATCCCATTTCCCATTCCACAAGGGCTGGGGGGCTACAAGACTGTCAAAAATCAGAGAATAATCATTCACTTTACTGGAATAAAAGCAACCTACTATACAAAGGTAACAATTTTAGGAAGTGTAGTATAATAAAGTTCATTTGTATTAATAAATATACTGTATAGAATTTTAACCTTAGCTAAGGGAACTTCAAGCTAGATACTGTACCATAATGAGGTGATTAGGCTAGTCAAAATATCTCTACCTTCTCCAATGGGAACTACAGATAGATCTGACCACACCCTTCCTCTACCTAGCGTCTGACTTGATCTAACCGGACCTCACCCCATGCCCATTGTTCTCACTGTACAGTATATAGCACAAGTAAGTCTCAATCATTTGCTGTACTTCCCCAAAGAGGATAACAGTGGTCATCAAAACTGATGGAATAAATCCTTTTCATCTACTAATGTGGGAATTTGATTAAGTTCGTCATGATCACGCACATGTGATTTTTCCAACAACTCTCATAATATATTATATGCTTCTCTTTTTTTAATGGAATACTGTATACTTGTTTATTACTGTTTACATGCAATATATACCACATAGCCTACAGTATATTGTATATATACCACACCTTCATCTGAAAAATCAATCTTGGTGTTGGTGCGGTCTTGGATAAGCTTGATGTTGGATCCCTGACGGCCAATGACCAAACCCACAACATCTACTGGTACCCTCACTCTTGTTGAAACACATCGCTGTCCTGATGACTTGCTAGTATTTGTCTCTACTTCATCCTGTTGACACAAAACATCATTAAAACTTTTACCCTTGGTTCAGGGAAATGGACTTTATGTTTATGTATTTAAAGATATTTGAATGGATCATGTTTTCCACAGAAGTGGAAAACAACATTTGTCCTTTTATTTATAATTCATCATTGCCTGTATTTATATATTAAATAAGTGGGTAATGAAGGTAGAAAAACCGTACTCAATAACGGTAATTCTTTCAATATTCACCATAACTTCCTTTTCTGTAACTTTTCTTAACCATTACCGAAACTTACCAACGTTCAATTAAGGTCCATATTCAAGAACATCCGTACGTGGTGTATACGATGACTCCATCGTAGGCCATCGTATACACCACCATGACTGTTCTTGCATACGGCTCTAACTAAGTGTTGTAGTTGGGTGTTGTGTACTCTTATATCCAAAACTTAATTAATGAATAATACTGTACTAAAGCATGACATAATGTCCTAAGAATAACTTGGAAATATAAATTACAGTAAATGTTGTAATAGTAACCGGTGTCAATTTCATAATGCAAAATACAACCTGGCATAAACCGTAATAGACGTAATAATAATTAATAATAATAGTCGCGTATATTCAGCATCCATACCTAACTTACCTCTTTATTAAAATAATAGTAGGCAGCTCCTGCCAACCCAGATAACAATACTGCACCACCCACAGGTATTAGTAGGGACGTAATACGAGTGCCAGCCATTATTATAAAAAAAAAAGTTATTATGAAGCTTTATTTTATTTTATGACTCTCCTGCCTGGCCGACGTCTGCTCAGTTCAGTCGATGGGTGAGGACTGACTCCGACTGACAGTGTTGCCAGGTCTGCTTGACGAAATTTCCCTCACTTCAACATCAGAATTTCCCTTTTTACCTCAATTATTCCCTGTTTACTCTTGAGCATTGATGGTCTTTTAGGTATTACATCTTGTAGAAATTTCCCTGTTTACTCATCAGCGAACTGTAAATTATTTCCCTGTGTAGACTTCGAAATTCCCTAAAACAGAGAAATTTTCCTGCACCTGGCAACACTGAGGACTGAGGAGTATTGTCTTTCCAACGGCACTCCTCTTTTGTCTCGTTAATATGTTAATGTTATTTGTATTAATACTGATGCTGTGCTTATTTCCATCTATTATTTTCTATATTCTCCTTTCTTTTATTTTATGTTGATCCTTGTGTTTACCTTTTTTTTCTCTTTTGTGGATTTTCCAGTTTTCCTTGTCATGAAAAATTTCCATAAGATCAACAAAAATTTCCTCAGATTTCAAAATAACGCGTTTAAAGCAGCTAAATGAGTATTTCATCATTGAGTTGATACATTTAATTACCTCAGGGATATTTTAGGCTAAATAACATATATTTGGGTTCATTGTAGCCACTATTCAGAGTATAATAATTATATAGGGTCCACTGCTAAGCAAAGGCTTCTCCAAACCTTCCCATGGGTTTTCATGTTCAGTTTGGAGATTTGTGGCATATACAGGTAATCTCATCTTTCTGATACACGAAGATCTGGTGAATTATAATGCTACAAACAGTAGTTAACATACTCTGGGGAATTACTAAAACAACAGCAACAATCCCTTTGTGCATGAGTGAAGATCAGATGTCTGTATGGGCAGGACTGTCACTAGTCAGTACCTATACTCTGTCCAGTCTAAGGTGGTAGAGAAGCCCAGCTGCCCTACAGGTGCGGTAGGCAGGTCATGTACTGTACTTTTTCACTTCCCTGATTGGCTTTAGTCAAACCAGCCGAAGTTGATACTCAGGGTAGTGGCTGGGCCTGTCTCGCATTTCTGCCACATATATAGTCGACATCCATAATATGATTTATCTCGCTTGCTCATACTGTCATTGCTTGCCTTAATCACTATGAAATCAGTAGTAGTTTTATGCTACTGCTTGGTTTTAAGAATAACTTTCGAATTGAAGATAGAACAACTACGGTACTTTGTATATCTTCCAGTACACTTGGCAACACATGTGGGTTGTGCTGCGTTGCCCTCTCAAGTGTCCTTGACACATGACACACTCAGGCCGCACTTACCTGGCTACCGATTGTCAGGTCAAGTAATTCATTCCTTGCCATACCATCGCCATGGAATGTTCATCACCCTCCCTCTCTCTTGCTTTGCACAGGCAAGCAAAGGATATTATCTATAAAGTAAATGGATATTTTATAGGAAACTAAGTAATAGGATGAGAAAAAACTAAAGTATATTGAGAGACAGACAGATATAGAGACAGGAGGGTGAGGTGAAGAGGGGGATTATAAGTTTATAAGAGTGCTGGCTGATGCCCGGTAGACTACTGTATAGTGTTTGGGCAGGGGCTTTATTACCCATGCATTTTAACAAAAACTGGAGATCAGTTTTTCACAACAATACTACAATCTATTGTATATAACTACTGTATAGAGTACAAATGATGAATTAAGAAAAGATTATCTGTAGATCCATAATTTTGTACTTATATTTGTAAAAGTTATGACATCTTTCCCCACATCTTCATAACTGAATTACATTCTTCTGGTCTGATGTCAGTGGTAGTCACTATTGCCAGTATAGCTTCCCTGGTTATATCTCAAGATCTGCCGTCTGACGTCCAAGGCATCTTCTATGTCAGCAAGCTTAAGAGGCTTCCTATACCCACACCCCATTGTTGGACATCTGGGGAAAATGGCACACAATAAAATTTATCTCATGTAGTAACAACCAGCATGTAATAAGACATACTGTATTGGTATAACCAACAGCTTATACAGTACTGTACAGTAATATGAAAAATAATCATTAGACCAAAGCCAACACATGAAAATAATAAATATTAAACCAATAGCCAGCTTGTGAGAATGTATAAGTACAGTACTGTACACAGTAATTTGAGAGAAAATTAATCCATCAATTAATTGATCTCCAACAAGTAGTGACCATGGGTGAAGAGGTTTCAAGTTATTAATGGTCTTTTGATTCACTCATGCTATTTTACATTTCATTATCTTTCCCCTTGAGTCCTATGGTGAATATATGGGACAGAACAGACAGTGTGTGGCTACACACTACAGGTACTTAAAAGAACTTCCTAAATATGAGACTTTTGACAAATAATACAATAGGCATTAAAATCAGATAGGATCCTCATCCTCCCCACCCTTTATCGTAGGGGATACAAGGCTGACTGCACCATCGCATTTACAGTGGGTGATGGGGACAGCACTTCCCAACACCTAACAGTACACTGTACATTTTCAATATCCAGTATTTGAAAATACAGTTCTGAATTACAATTGCAATAACCAGCTGCAAGTTGTTCCATTCCTCACTTCAAAATTATGCCCATCATTTTCTCCACTACTGTATTCTACTTTCATTCCACTGTTGTGCTTCTCCAATATCAGTGACATACTATGAGACCAAGCACTAAGCAGTACGGTACTGAAAAAAATAAAACTGACATTATGTGAATGACCTACCTAAATCCTTTCTTGCCACTGGTTTTGATCATGCTAGTGACAGAGGAGCGGTCATACACATGTCCACAGATCTTGTGTCTCACTGGATCCTTCATCATCGTTTTACTGATGGGGTCCACAAGACTCATTGTCTGCAGTGTTGTCACTAGCTCTTGTTTGTCATCTTCTTTAGGAGTACTGATATTCTCCCTATGGTCTTCATTGGCAGCCTCTATAATTTGGCAAATATATATGTTTTTAATTATGAAGGAAAAGAAAAAAGCAAAGCATTGAAATTCTTAGAGTATTGCTGTACTAGTTTGGGACATGTCTGAAAATCATGCAATGCTAGAATTATTGCATGTTTAGAGTTCCACTTATTGACAATGGTAAGATGCTCTCTCTTAATGTCTCTAAATTAAACAACAAATACTGTATCTCAAGCACAATATGCATAAGTTGGTTTGGCACCTGGAACTGACTACAGTACTGTACAAGCTTTGAGTAAACTTGATGGCTCTATTAAGCCTGGTCTGTTACATGTATCATCTAGATGTTGTGGAAAGGTTAGGCAAGATGCTGCAGAAAAAAAAAAAAAAAAAAAAAAAAAAAAAAAAATATATATATATATATACTGTACAGTATCTATCTATCTATCTATTGACAGACTCCTCAATCCCTCAAGAGGTAGCCATAAATGAATCACCTCCATGCACCTCTGTCCCCTGTCAACTGGAGTCCCTCCTGCCACCCAATGCCACTCTCACTCATATACCTTTCAACTCCATCCTTCCACCTCACTCTCAGTCTGCCTCTCCCCCTCCGTCCCTCCATCTCACTCTTGTACACTTTCTTAACCCACCTCTCGTTCTCCATACGCTCCACATGACCGAACCACCTCAAGGTGTTCCTTTTCACACTCTCCAGCACCTCTACAATACATTGCTCACGTACTACTTCATTCGTCCGTTTATCTCTCCACGTTACTCTACACGCACTTCTCAGGTAACTCATTTCCACCCCTCTAACTGATGTTAAGGTTTTTAAAACTTAACCAAAATAATTGTGTACAGTACTTTAAAAGTTACATCTAAAGCCATGTTACATACTGATACAGTAGTTCAAACAACAATCAGTACAGATTTTAAAAGTAAAAATGGAAAGCAATACAAACCAAGTTGATCTGCCACGAGTTGTTTGAGTTCAATTATGCTTGAGGCTTTTTTGATGGCTTCTGCTACATTTGAGTCATCCTTCAGCTCCTCTAGAGTCACATCAAATATCTGGCATGAAGCAAAATGAGCTAAATACTAGAATTTCAAGAAATAATAATTCCTGTACATTTACTGTACTTGTACAGTACAGTACTGTGTACCCTTGGACTAAGTTGATTTTGGTTGTGTATCCACCTATTACTATACAGTTGGCAAAAAAGTTTCGTTACCACTCTACGTTAATTTTAACATGGGTAAGCGGTGTAGGGTTGGTACTCCACCGACTGGACAACTGGTGCCTTGTGTCATCCGAGACGGGTATCATCTTTGACCCGGCCGATAATATGAGGGCTGTGGCAATGGCAACTTTTTTATATCAAAAGTTTAGCTGATTTAAATTAAATTTTGAGGGTTCAAGAACTCTTACTATTTAATTATTCACTATTAAACATAAGGATATACATTTGAGTATTTTAGAACAAGAATAACAGTGAAATACCCATAAAAAATAGCAGTGTGAAAGAACATCATTCCTACTTCCCTGTCCATTAGACACTGAGGGGCACGGAGGGTCACTTGCGTCACTCCTAACTCTCCAGTTAACCATACCAACATTACATCACACTGTTAAAAGGATGGTAACGAAAAACATTTTGCCGACTGTACATGAAAGGGGCACCTGATGACAAGTAGGATACTAGAATACATAGATATATGGCACTGGTTGCACAGACCAAATATTTAAAAATGAAGAGTTCTCTCAGCTTCGGAAATCTTCTCCTCTATCCATTTACTGTTTGCATATACTGTTGTGTAATTCTGAAGTACAGTATAAAAGTTACTATCTTAACATAACTTACCCAAGCTGTGCAGATTGCCCTTTCCCCTGTTTAATAATGCATATTGTTTATGCAGATATCATCAATACCGGTACCCCATTTCCCTTTTTTCAAAGGGTGGGGAGGTTGTAGTGTCAGTGCAGGACCCCTGACATGCAAGGAGTCCAGCTCTGAGACTATATATATACTGTGAAACCTTAGTGGGAACATTGTTAGAGAGTGGGGTCCCCAACACTAACTCCCTTCCCTGTATTGTAGAGTAGGCCTATACAAGGCTGACTGCACCATTGCAAGAATGGTGGGTAATGGGAATGCCCCTTCTCTTGACTGTACTGTACCAATAAATACACTAAGGGTTAAAATAAGATCAATAATAAGTTCACAGAAGTGTCATATTTAGACTTGCATCATGACCAACTCTAGCTTATTTTATTTATCAAAGAGAAACCAATGGCAAACAAAAGGTCAGTCTTACTGATAATGTCAAGTCCTCACCTCATCAAAACTGTCGACATTTGGGCGGACAATTCCCTCACCCTCGCCCTCAGGTCGTGCTTCAATTTCCTGGGCTGCCTTTCGGGCCAGAGCCACTGAGTGCTCACTAACGACACAACTCTCCAGCACTCCTTCTAGCTGCTTCAGATATTTAGCCTTGGTTTGCACTGAAAAATAAACCAAACTCATATACGTACATCTGTTTATATTAAAAGAAATTACAATAACACTACACAGTAAAGCACTACAGTCTCAGAGTGCTGCAGCTTCACCTGACATTGAACTACCTGTATACTCCTAACTTGAATTTCACTTGAATGTCTATCTACCTATCTAGCAGAAATGCCATCAGCAGCACAAACTGTCTATAGTGGTAGCAATGACAATGTCCTAATCATAGTGGACCTCAACAGAAATTATGTATTAAAAGAGATAAACAAACTAAAGGCACAGAAATCTCCTGGCCCAGATGAAGTCTGTACCAAAATACTAAAGGAATGTAAGGAAGAAACCTGTGATAAACTAGCTGATATATTTACTAATTCCATAGAATGTACCATTAGCATGGAAACTTGCAAGCGTAATTTCCATATTTAAAAAAAGAGATAGACCAATGATGTCATAATTATATGAGCACTAGTAAAATAAAGTACCACCAATCATACCAAAAACAGTTAATTTAACTTACCATCGTTAATATAGTCCATAACAGTCAGAGCACATGTCTTGGTTTGTTTTCTTATACTCTCCAGTTCTTGGTAAAAGAAATTTTCCACGATATCAGACATTTTGCTAGCAGTACGAGCTTCGGTTGATGGTGTTATTAAATTTGATTAAGCCCTGAGGATGTAACAAGAGATTATCATTAAATATTTGTGAAAATGAAGAAAACCCACAATGGCAGATGAGAAGATGTATTATGCCATACAGTTTCAACGACTACTGTCACCCTCTTCAGTGGTGAACAGAGTACCGGTATTTATTCTTTCTCTTGTTCACCAATGAAGAGGATGAAAGTGGTTGCCAAAACTGTATGGTAAACTGTACAATTTTATTATCTGCCATTCTGGGTTTTCTTCATCTTGTCAATGTTCATGCCAGTGTCATTTCTCCTTTGCATAATTTCTATAAAACAATGCAAATAGTTCTCACACTGACTTTATTTGGTTTGGTCCTTACATATCGTTGGTTTGAGCACCAACCAAATAAGTAAAACTAAACTAGCATACTGTACTTATTGTCTCCAGTTAATGGAGTTGATCATGCTCTCTACAGTACAGGTGAGGGAATAACACTTTTAAATCAAGCATATTTGGTAGTTAGTGAGTTTGTACTAATAAGCCAGGTAAATTTACAGAAAACCTGGGTTCACTATATTGTATATATTAGTATCATTACCCACTATTTTGGACCATTCTAAGACACTTTTCATCTATGGTGTTTCTCTCGGAAAAGTCTCCGTTTTCGAGATATGCCCCGTTTACAAACATAATTTGGAAACTAGTTTTACTTGACCTGACCTAACCTAACCTGGACCACAGCAGACTACCGGGACCTAACCTGGGCAAACTACCGGGTATAACCAGTGTTAACTATCATAAAGTGACTGGGGCAAATTCCCAGGACCTAACTTAGTCTAATGTGGTAATACTTCTCAAGCCTAACCAAAAACCCAGTTATTCTGTAATAATACCATAAGCCATTACTGTAGGAATGTGGGAAACCAAACCCAAACTTTGTGGCAACTTATAAAAATATTCCAAAAGGGTAAATTTTTACAAGTTGCCACAACCGGGGCAAACTACTGGGACCTAACCGGGTAAAACTACCGGGACCTAACCGGGGCATACTACCGGGACCTAACCGGGGCAAACTACCGGGACCTAATCGGCATACTTCAGCCTTAACCACAGCATCGAGATGTTACAGAATTAAAAAGACCTTACCTGACCTAACCTTGACATACTTCGTGACCTAACCTTGTTATCCTGCATTTGCAGAAGAAATGGTATATATAAAAGTTGTTTGTAATACTGAAACATAAACACTGGTAACAGTAAAATTTTCGAAATCGAGTTGTGGAAACTTGTAAAAATATTCCAAAAGACTTACTGGTAGACTGTCCAAACATATTAATACAATGATGATTCAACGTACAGCAACTCGATGAACTCGGTTTCAAGTTTTCAACTTTCCATTTTGATTTTGGTGGACGAGTCACGACTCACGAGACGAGCCTCATTCAGTTGGCTGAGTTGAGTCACTTGAGTGACTTGAGTCTACGACTCAGACGATAGTTTTCATTTTTCTAACAGTCCATTGACGAGATCACGTGTTTTAATAACTAGTATTATAATTTATTAAAATATTGTATGTAGTATCATATATGGACACATATGTATGTTCAAAATAGTTTTATATGTAGTGTGTTAATTTAAAAATAAGATTAGGGACTTATGCCGTTGTTACATTATGTGGCCTCGCCGTAGCGGCGGACTAGGGCGGAGCCGCAAATCCCGTACCGCGTCACACTGTGCGGCACGCCAGTGGTATTGAGCACAATTTGTATTAATATAAGTACATGACAAATAATGTTACTCTGTATAAGAGTTTAGGAATAAACAGATACAAAAGCTTCTAATTATAATTGCCCTTCTCATCTCTCTGCTAAATGCGGTGGGCGTGTATATATCATCTTAACATTCCTGCAAGGTTTAAAGAATACTTTATTCTTTAAACCTTGGGATAGACTATAGTCACATAGCCTATGCGAATAAGCTCCAGATATGCGGAGCGATGCGGCGTCGCACCCGAGGTTCGCCGCGGTGAAGATTGGGTACTGAAATTTGATGTGAAATATTTTTCTTTATTTTTATTACATAAAGTTACCAAATGAGGCATCAAATAATCACACATTAACAGTAAAAATGCAGCAGATATCACTGGTTGCAATAAATACAACAATGGAGCACCTTGCAGACATGACAGCTTTGTTCAACCATCTTCCTCTTCTTATTTATTTTGCTGACAACAGTTTTGCATTACAAGAAAGTTTCATAAATTCTAGGGATAGCCTTAAGTAGCCACAGGATTCACTAGAAAATAATTTTATCTTAAACCCTTTTTAAATAAGTCGGCCCTGTCTCTGACATCAAGACCTCATATAGCATATCCTTAACTGGAATATGATAAAAATGTCTATGATAACATATGTTTATTTTAATTAATATTTTACAAATTAGTAAACAATAGGACAATAGACCAATTAGCTGTGTATCACAGATAAGAATGAAAATATTTTCCGATAAGTATACCTGTAGTTGGTTCCAGTCCCATGAGTCATTGGGTTCTTTAAATCTGTTCTCAGTATGATATGAACCTTAAACCATGAGTAGTTGTGAGTTATTACGAAGCTTTCACTTAAGAGGAAATGCTTCCATTGTGGCTCACAGCTTGGAATAATAAGAAAGTACAGTACAGTAGTGGTGAGGATGTGGAGCCAGCTGTACATGTTTCATAAAAACCTAATTGCTGCCATGTTGACCCTACTACGCAACTGAAAAGACCAGGCAAAACTTGAGCAGACAGTCTATGATAAAAACCTACACTCCATACAGTATGGAATGTGTTATTTGTAAATGTTAATAGTACTGTACTTCTGTTACAGTATATTATACTGCTGGGAATCCACTACATTACAGAAACTGTTCTCCTGTAATGAGAATTATATTGAAGGAATGAACTTCCACTCAATATCTCAAGTGGACATGTAACAATATCAAACTAAACTTGCATATACAAAATGCTGTTATAGTAATTTGCCCAATGTTAACTCTATTGTACAAATTTACAATGAACTCCAGCCTCCTCTGATACCTCAATTTTATAGTCCCAAATTTACCCACATTCCCTTTATATAGAATAATAATGCATCTAATACTGTACAGTTATCGCCAGGTGTATAATATCCACCCTCTCCCAGCCAACTCAAACATATGGCACCATCGAAACCATGGATATGAATTTGTTACTTGAACAAGTGAGAGGGTGCTGATAAACCTATACACACACACTTTCATTGATTCGATACAGGTTAATGATTTTTGCCCTGCTTCACCTCTCGTGTTCATTGTTGGGGTGGTGCCAGATGTTAGGGTTGGCTGGGAAAGGGTGGGTACATAGACCTGGCCACAACTTTACATGTACTTTTAAAGCATAAACATTCCAAAATGAACAATAAAATGTAATTAGGACTGCTTCTTTGGAAGTTTAAGGTAACTCTGTAGAACACTAAAATCAGGAGATTGTAAACATATACATCTGATTCTTTAATTAAATCACCATGAAATCAGTTGCCTGGAGAGCCATTTTTGTACTGAATTCCACAGATCAATACCTCTTGGGTAGAGGACATGGAGATGCTAAGCAACACTTGACATATTGCTTCTAGTAAGCTAGTACAATCATGCAAAGGCATCCCTCTGTAGCAGGAAGAGCTTTTATATCAGTTATATTTTAACTAGCTGGCATCAAAATCAAAGCATACAAGCACCCCCAAATCAATCATAATTATATACCAGTATTATTCTATCACTATTTGGTGATGTGAAGGTTTATTCATAATAAAGAGGGGAACTGAATTAATTAAGAGATAATTGATGCATGGACTGAACTTGAGGGACGGAAAATGTGGGAAGGAATGACAACACACAGGCTGATCAAAGACAGTAGTGCAGGGACACAAGAGATGCTATGGGAACACATTACAAAGATGATTTTTGTACTGATACACAGTGAACACAAGTTATTTTTACATATTCTATGGCAACTACACAAAATATCCATCCCAGAAACTGGTGGGAGTTTGTGTGGCCTGGACTGTAACATGGTGAAAGTGATTTATAAAAATGGTGGAAGTGAATTATAATGATGAATACTGTAATCTGCCCTATTATATTCTTCCTCTGGTCACTATTGGTTCTCATAGGCTTTTTATATTCTGAACTGCCAATAAATAAATTTATTTCAGTAAGTTAAAAAGTATCTGTGCACCATTTTACTTGAACATGAAGAACAAAACATCTGAATACTGCCCTTGAGATAACTGTAGCTAATCTGTTCATTCCCAAACTCTTTATACATAATGCAAATACAGTACAGTACACTGGTTTCAGTTCATGTGCAAATAGTAAACTCCTCTGTACCAGTAATGATTTTGATTATATACTAAAATGACTGACATATAGTTATTTTGAGGCTCATATTTTGATGTACATATTACATCAGCAGACACCACTTTGCTTTAAACCCATTCTCAAAACATTATTATTACAACAAGAAAGAGTGAAGTATAAATGTTAAAAATATGCATAACCACAATCAAATACAGAACTTCATTCACAATCCCAAATAACAAGCCTTCAGAACAAAAATGTAATACATAAAATACAAAACAAAAAACTTTAGTAACTGGATAAGGTTATTTGATTTAAATCTGGGTGCTTGCGTTATAGTTGATAAATAATATATACAGTAGATATCACCCTGATCACAGATCAATCCACTAATGGTTGGCATTATTTAATCTCTTCAAGTGTCCAAACACTTTAGCAGTCTTTGGTTTTCCGTCTCCATATTATACTGTATTTCCATTGTCTCTCTTACTAAGTAATTTCTTTATACTGTATATGAAATCTCACTCAACAAATCATTTTCAAACAAATTAATTTTCTTTGTTGTGTATAGGCACCAACTCCCATACCCATACCTTAGCTGTAGACGCTAATATTTCCTCAAACATTCTTAATTTTGTCTTCCTTGACACCAACTAGGGTAAACAAGGTTGCTGAGATCCATTTGTGGATGTTCCTGCATGGCTATTATAAATATGGATAGGGTGCATGGGTATGGAAGAAAAGCTGACCATCAGGGGCTTCATTAATTTTTTACAAAATTTCATTTTTCTTTTTATCCTTCCCTTTCTTTGCCTTTTGACCTTTTTACCCTTTGCAGTGGGAGGCAGAAAAAAAAAAATAAAAAAAAATAAAAAAAAATAAAAAAAATAAAGGCATCTATCATGCAAGAGGCTCTATTTACAACACTATAGCTCATGAAGAAAGTTTTTATGTGATTTTTAACAAATATATACTGTGTATCAATGGACTGTACTTTCATTTTGGTTATGATAAATATTCATTAACAAAGCTTTAAACATACAGGAAACTAGAATATTATAATTAACATTACTGTATACAGTAGTACATAGTTACAGCATTACATCTGTACAAAAGCAATTTGGGTGCCAAATATTCTAGGCAGAAAGGGATTACTGTACAAAAAATGTATGTACTGTATTAGTAAAAATCTCAAGTCAATATTTTGTTCTTCTTTCACAACTAGGGAAAATCTGTAACACCAATTAGAATCGTCTTCTGACTGACATAACATAAATTAACTACAAATTTTGTAAGCCGAGAGAAAAATTAGATTAAATGGAATAATTAATACTGTACTGTATTATAAATTAATAAGTCCTAAACACATCCCTCAAGAAGGAATACATAAAAGAATTGCATGGATGGTAAAGCAAAGTTGCAGAATATTAAATGAATCAAACTTTACTATAAAGTGAGTAAACGCAAGTCACTTATTAATACGGATTTAAGAAATAGAACTGAATTCAAGGAGCCATGTCAAAACTGTTATTATAACTCTTCAAAAATTAACAGGACAAAGATACCCCTCTCCATAAAGTTGACACAGGAACTTTGACTGGAATTTAATTAGCATTCTCTTTATACCAAAATTACTTTTTGCAACAGTCATTTCTGCATACTCTTCTTAATATGCTGCACACAGTGCATAATTTTATATACAGTAGGTATACATAATGTAGTATATTACATGCCTATGGTTTGCATGTTTCTTAAGAATTGACACAATAAACACCAAGGCAGGCAAATATACAGTACAGTATACATATAGTTCTGGTATACATAATGTAGCCTATACAATACTGTATAATATAGCTATACATATACCAGACCTTCATCCACATTGGAGGTAGCCATATAACCACTTAACCACTTAAATGTGAATTTCCATTGCTTAGGAAGTGCATTTTCCATATATCGGTAATAGAAAAAGAGCAATACTGTATATAATCAGTGTTTGATAATAATGCCACAAGCCCCATGATTAATTCATGACACATTCACAGGACTGTACAACTAAATGTAGCTCTATTAATATGTATGTTTTCAGATTGTCAAAACACTGAAGGAATTGATGGATTTACGTCTTATGAAAATGCTGAAATTACGAAAGTACTGTACAGCTATAACCACACTGGGAGTGTGATGTGCTAGCGAGGATGGGCGAGGGCAAGATCGAGTGGTCGTGTGGCCACATTGTGAGTGAGCTGTTGCAATGAATGGGAGTTGCCATAGCAACACATTCATGAGGACTCGCCAATTTTTTGCATGTTTCATCTCTGGCGACAATTGGTTTTCATTCATCTTTCAACTTGCTCTAACCTTCCAGATGATAACCCCCTCTTCTTCAATGACACACAGAAGGCATGCCAAAGGAAGGGGGTCAGAGAAACATCAGTTACTAATGTTCCTTTCTTCCATCTGGTGGGCTCAATTTGTTGGCAGTTTGGCCACAGCAACCAGTTACTATGCTATAAAACATATCACTCTAGCCCTCTCGTTCCCAGTGTGGATATAGCCTAAAACCCGAAACCACCATTGAATTACTGACAAACCAGATATTCATTTATACTACTTTAGCAGGGAGACCTTATCTACAAGTTAAGTTACAGAAAACCATTCGAGTACACAAGAGAAAATCACGAGAAAGAAAATGGTACTGTTCATCAATTTGGGGATTAATCAGAATGCTCCACCCCTTTGAACGGAGCAAACAGTGGCACCCCTTCGAACAGAGCAAAACAGTGGCACTATATTACATGATTCAGCCTGTCTGAACAAATCATAAATATATTAATACAGTACAGTACATTTATACAGTATGGCAAACATGACTTGTTTCTTAAAACAATTTCAGTACAGTCTGCAATGAATTTTAGTTAATGATTATGCTTAAAATATCTTCTCTCTCAGTGTCACAGCTATCATTAATAAATTTACCATCAACTAAACTGCCAGAAAAAACTACCGTTTACAATAATAAATCACAGTACAGGTAATGACATTTTATGACAATATAAGCAGTCTCATAAGTTGATGTCTAAGATATTAAAAGATAAAAAATACCTTTCTTATGGTAATAAAAAATTACCCCAGCAACGGGAAGAGGAAGACGTTAAACGAAGATGATTATGATCAAAATCAGTAAATGTTAATGCTGATTATTTTTTAAATAAGTGTAAAGTCTCTTTCTTTATACTGTAATAAAATATGAATTGAGGGGCCTTGGTATAATGAGTTTTTACCTTACATGGTTAAGTACTTTTGCTGTACCTACTGTACAGTATATGTTTCAGTAAAACTCTTATGGTATATATTACTATACAGTTCTGTAAATGCCTATGAATAAAGCTTTCATTTTTCCCATTGGAGGCAGTTTGCAATGATGTAGCATCCTGTAATAATATATAATACCTTAAAAAACAATAACTACTGTCATAAAAATAAAATACAGTACTGTATGTGTATCTGTACAGTCTGCTACATGGTTCCCTGAACATTATGAAGGTGACTTGTGTACATACATGAACAGGTTGGCAAGCCTGTCGCAGCAAAAGCATACGAATGGAGCAAACCGTGACTGATGACTGACTGACCGACTGATACACAAAATTTCAGATGCAATAGGCTGGCCATAGAGAATCTTCCTCAGTGTTTAGAGAACCATGTAGCAGACTTGTATCTCAAAACCCACAGTGTAGGGGATAGAAGAAATAGAAAAATATAACATAGTGTATCAACACGATACAACTGACCTAATCAAGTTAAACATTTTGATATGAGAATGCCTGAGTCAACTATAGCATGTTTTACCATCATCTCTGTAAGTTAAATTTAAGTATTAACAAAAAAAAAAAAAAAAAAAGATTACATAAAACACTAATGTTATTACTACATTCAGAAATATCATGAAGGCATGGCAAAGGTCAAATATACATTCTTCTTGTAATTCCTAAATTTATGACAAATGAAAATTTTAAGTTACAATAACAATACAATTATACCAGGTCATTGTCATCAAAGTTACTAGCATAGGCTAAAGGGACACATATAATAGAAACAGTTACCTAGGATATCATATATAACACAAATAAACAAGGTCAATTGGGGTGCGGATCATGACAAAATTCAAATACTATTAATGCAACACTAACAAGGTACAATACAGTATGTAAATATAAAACTGAAGGCTACTTATTTTTCAAAAAACATGATAACTTATATTGAGGCAATGTGTGTCTTGGCATAGTTATCTTGGACCAGAAGCCTTTCATTCATAAGTATCATCTTACTGTATCTCCCTTCAGTTGCAGATACAAAAAGAATTACTGGATGTAAGTGAAAGTATTATGGGTGGAAGGACAGCTTTTGTGGAATGATGGTAAAATGTTGCATATTCCTTGCTATTTGCTATTTTCTTTTAAGCTGAGAGATATGATAATGTGGAATACAGTACAGTAATTAGGATACAGTTAGACAATACTGCAAGGCCCAGTACTGTACTTGGAAACATTTGTACAAGTGATGACTTAAGGGATTAAACACTCTTGCCAGTCCTGTATTCAGTAGGATTTGACTAGCAATATATATATATATATATACAGTATACTGTATATATACGGACAGATAGGTCAATTAATATAATAAACCTTCAACCCTCAATTTAATCATTACAGTAAAACATCCTGTCTATTAATTTTACTACATTAGTAAATCTAAATTTCTTCTATGGCTGTACTGTATATTTTCATAAAAGTATGACATAAATGCCAGTACCACAATGGATATCTGCCATTACTAGTGATTCTCAGGATCTAATACATTGATCATTTACCAAGGAATGAATGACAAAATCCAGCTTAGATCAGTTAGTACTGTACAGTAACACTAACTATAGTTAAAGAAACCAAATTTCCAGAAGAAACAAGTGGTGCAAGGAAACTGTTGATAATGGTCTAGGATATAGTTAATGAAATTACCATAACAGTACAGCTGAAAGTGTATAAGATGGATATCCAAGGATTCTATAAGAACCAATCAACCTGACTGGTCCAAACCACAATCTACACGCTATACTACAAAAATGTACGGTTGGCCACAGGAGTTCTTATTACACAGGTTATATGGAAAGAGAGGTAATTATTCTGGAAGTACTGCAGTGAATGGTCTACCAAGTAACTCAGTGACTGTAAAATAACAAACCCAATGATGATGATGTGTTGCAGTTACGTAGTTTTACATTTTCTATATGTTATAACCCTTGAAAACAACAGTGTGTGTACGAATTCTTGTGGCCACTAGTACAGGTAAAACAGAAATATTAAAGTACCCAAAGTACTTTAATACTCTACATTCAAATCAAAGCTTTCTCTTTTGTCTCATTACTGTCATGGTCTGTGCTTCTCTAATAGCGTGATTGGAAGAGGAAAGGACATATTCACACTGTATGAAACTCTAAGCAAATATATTGTCTAAACTATGAGAGGATCTTAAACAATTCAGATAAAGAATTGTTTCCTGCAAACTTAAAAAATAATGAACTACAGAATCAGAGAACATTCACAAATATCAACACTTTAAAGTCTCATGCTATACTCTATGCATTAAATTTACACCATTTTGTGCACAAGAAAGTATCTTTTGCATAAGGATGTACTTGCATGAAGCAAGCATTACAGAATATGGTAGATACTCAAGTTTTACCACTTTCCTCCAAGGATTTGATAGGGAACCTGAGAAGTATATATGATATTTAATCTAAATACATATACAGATACTAGTAAGTTCAAAAGTTTGTCATAAAATATCACAATTTTTCAAAAAAAAATTAAACCAAAACTGGCAAAAAGGTCCAGATGCATTCAAGAATAATGCATGAACAAAGAAATCCTGGGTCTGAGCTCCCTTTAGGGCAATATTTCTAGCCAGTCACAGAGTAGTTTATATTTACTTCCAGAGTTCCAGAATGTACTGTACCAAGATATCAACTCATAATTATCACTAACTATAATCCCATCATATCTAATATCTTAATTATAAAATATATGCAGTATTTCTTGTTGCAATAATATCAGCAAATGTCATGTGCAGTGTTTCATAAGAGATCACTAATGCTGTGCAGGAAGATATGCAATATATCATATTTGTATAAAAATAGTTAAATTACAAGGAAATTATAATACTATTTTGATTCAAGTTCATTACCTTTACCTTAGTATCACCTGAAGAAATATCCTGTGCAATATAATTACTGTACTGTACTATAGTTTACAAACTACTCCCAAGCTGTCTTGCAGGAGTTTCCCACTAATACAATCTTATTGGAAGTTTCAATTATGGTACAGTACAGTACAGTATTTGATTACAGTATTTCAAATCATTAGTAATGTCAAACTCCAGAGGAAGGTGTGTAGATTTAGACACAAGATATTTTTAGGGATTACCAAGAAGTGTGTTTTATCTCCAACTATATATACTCAAATTTCCAATGTATTGTATACAAATGATGTTATAAGTGAATAACCTGAGTTGTGTTGATTTGTATTTATAATGCCCATGTATGTACTCATTCAAAAGCAGACCTTGATAATAACTGTATCATACATTGCTCCAAGAAAATTAACGAAAAAAACACACATATTTCACACTCTAACTTTCTTCCATATGTTTATCAGTTACATATCTACAAACTTTCCTATGCTTTACATTTTCCTGTTTACACTCTGTATTTTTTGTGTGCAATATAATAACGGACGTCTGTAAAAATGTGAGCGGAGTTAACAGCCAAAGCCGAGTTTAAACAATCATTGTTTATGTATTATATATTCACTATACCCATGACTCATGCATACATACCAACCAATAAATAAAAAAAATATCAACTGCTTTAAGCTGTGTGCAAAAATCTGAAATCAACTGCCATGTAGATGGTAGTGTTGATATGTAGCCACCTACAGGTCTTGCCACCTCTCTTTCCTATTAACATTGAAATAGGACTTCCCTTAGGTTGGGTGAATGGTGAGCACACAGCCTAAGCAAGGCACAAAGATTGTGGCAGTGCTCACACTCCCAAATACCACATACCAAAAGTTACTTTAATTTTTTACCTCAATGTTTCACACCACCACCATTTAGGAACCTCCAAACACTTGCAATGTAGAATGGAAATGTTGTTAAGTATTATGGTTATGATTGTTCTGGGTGATCTAGATACTGAGAAACGAGGGTGTACCAAGAGGAAACTTTAAGGAAACCCTTGCATAACAAGATCTGCTGCATATACATGTACTGACTCATGTGGTTCAGGGATAAGAAATTAATTAAGCATACTTTTGTGTTTCAATTACTGCTGGCAAATTCTGTGATTATTTGAGTATTTAACAGGTGGAGAAAATTTGAAATGAAAACTTTCCCATAGTGAGTGTAACAGCATGCAAGTTAGTACAACAGTGTATATGTTCATATTCTATTTAAAATATATTGTATTATATTTCATGTCCTACACTGTTATGACTAATGTAATTGAAAATAGCTAACACTGAGTTAGAATGAAGAAATATATTTGTAAATATAGCATAGGAATAGTAACAAAAGGGTTGTTTACTGATAAGGGAAATATACTACTGTATTTCAATTACACCTTGGTGAATGACACTACGTACAGTATAGTCAACATGACTGAAGCTCAAATCACATAAAAATGGAGTACCATTTACTGTACTATATCTTCAAAAAGAACTAAAGTCATACTATAACTACATAATGTAACTTGAGTGTGTGTACACATCTACTCCCCACCCTACTTATAATAGACAATAAGCAACAACAAACACTACTCCCCTTATTATTCTGTCATTATGAAGGTCGTTAGTATACACTGTATATATACCATGTGTGTATATGATTTACCACGAGCAATGATGTATTATCAATCTCCCAGAGTAAGGTATAGGCTCGAAAAAAACATATTCTCACATATTACACATTCACTTACCTTTTGGTACTATGATAAACTTAACGAGTGTTCAACATACAACCAATTATGTTATCATGACTTATATTTGTCACTCTTGTTTATTTATGGTTGTGTGTTTTAGCATATGCTACTCATCTCACGTAAGTCACAGAGTGGTACCAGTATATGATAGCTCTCTGCTGAAGTTTAATGCCTCGGTTCCCTATCCAATGGAAGCTTTCTAATTTGTGTTAAGGTTAGGGATAATCATATATATGAATAAACTTCAACAGACTACTACTAAGTACATGCAATTACTACATGCAGGTAGGAAGAAAATCCATATGTAATCGAATAATATGACTAATACACAAAGCATCTCACAAGAGGAAAACTTTGAGGGTTGAACTATATCATATTTCAAACAGTTTTAAACAAAACACTTCAATGCTTACCTACTAAACTTGTTCTTTGGCAGTTATTTCCTTTTCTTAAGCACATCTCCTATTTGATTCACATAATTCCACATAAAATTGAGCACAATCACAACCAATATATATATTTACATATAAGGTGCATACAGTCAAACCTCTGGTAACGCATGAATTTTACTTCTGCAACCCTACCTCATTAACCAGTTACTGGCTGGCCAAGTTATCTAAAGGTAACCTCTCAAAGTAGGCAAAAAAATGTTTACAGTATTCCTTAAACATCTCCCTTGTGGGACAAAAATACAAGCATGTACATAATAATATACCATATTCAGAGATCAATGTCCCACATGTAGGGCATCCCTTCATGCACATGGTTGTGCTGTTACTCAGAAGTCAACCCCTTTCAGTAGGGTGGGCGTGATGGTGACACATAATTATAATTTTGCAATCTTTTTTTTTACTAATGTTTCATCACTTTGTAATATTCAAGAGCTTTCTTTATCAGGTTCTCTTCAATACTGTACCACTCCAAGCTGGATAAGTGTACACATTTCTCATATCTGTACATTGATGAAGAAGGATAAAAACTCTAGCATGTGTTTCATAGTCAGCACCTGTTTTCTAGCAGACATAACTAGAAGTGACGTTGTATGTGCCACTTTGTAGCGGGTGGCAGTGTTTGCTTTGATGGTGTACACAGTATTTTTGGTTCTGGACATAAAAGTACAGTAGCGACGAGACATACTATGAGTCTTGTCAAATATTTACTCCGTAAAAAATTAGGTGAAGTGGACTTTAGTGTTCAATTGGTGAGGGAATAATAGTAAAGATTGAGTTTCATCAATGCAGAAATTTGTTGCAAGGACGTTCATTAAGAGCGGATGCCTGTTCTAGACCAGTAATAGGTTAATGGTAAATTGTGTTACCTGAAGTCTCTTAAACCTCTATTCTGTACTGCACCTCAACCAATTTTTTTATAGCTCCCAAATTACTCCACTTGTAATTCTCTGAAACACTAAACAGCACTGTAAGTAGAGTATGCCCTCAATATATGAATACAGTAATCAAATTTCACTTAAACAAAGCTTAGGAGTTAAAATTCAACATAAAAACACAAACGCTATCGAAAACCACTCTTGAATTTAGCTCCAGATGAAGTAAAAACAAACGCAGGCACTCCACAAAGTTGCCCATCAAAGCACCTCTCATGTCATAGTTGTGGTGTTACCAATACATGTTGTTATTGTCATGTTAATTGTAGTTGCCGCTGAGTTAAGCAGCCATTTCCTCATTCTTTTTATCGTCTTGACACTCATGCACACTGATGACAATAATTATATTATTATTTCTTAACTTATGTAGTCAAACCTTTTTTAAATTGTCAATAATAAAGTTTACAGTAAATTAATGCCTTGTAAAAAAAAGTAACATTGCTATACTTATGTGAATAAAGGCATAAATAAGATTAAGTTCATCATCTCTTTTCTATACTTATAATTTTTACTCAAAAAACAAAAAATATATTAGTCTGATTAACTGACTGATTACCATTTGCAATGAAGATGATAATGATATGAAAACAACGGAGACATCTCACAGCAGCACTTAATAAAACTTTTTCTTGTTATTTCTAATTGTTTATATTTTTAAATTTTGTTTGTAGTGGATTATAGTAACCTCAAAATGACCTAAAAGTTAATACAGTACAGCTTTGTAAGCTTTACCTTACCATACATAAAAAAGAAAAACAAAATATGAATATGTTATTAGAAGTACAAAAGGTTAAGAATTGGGTCAGCAAACACAACTTATTAATTTCTATTTATCTAGTTAATCAAGTTACGAGAAATAGAAATACAAACAGATTTTGGAAACAAACCTGTTCATAACTTGAAGGACTCCATCAGACAAGTACCACAAAGCCAATTCACACATTAATAGAGGTAAGACTGTAATGCCCAGCCCTTAAAACATATAAAACTGGAAACTTTTTCTTAACACTCACTATAATTTTGAAAACATTCATTTATGAATGCTTATCTTTCTTAATTACTACTTCGACCAATTTCTTGCAAGGTATCAATATCAGAGTATTCCAAATAGAGAAAATGTTCCTGCATGGTATCAGTATTAGTACATTCCACACATACAGAAGATTCTCTCCACTGAGAGGGTTAGAGTATTCATTTGGCACAATCCCATCAATATGGGCCTCAAAGTAACTGAACATGGGGAACCATATCTTAGTCCTGAATGAGTCACGTTGATGAAGAGCACGGTTGTTGGCCAGCGAATGGTAGTAAAGAAACATCCGAGATGTAATGTAGAAAGCAATGAAAACATCAATGGAGTAGTGCTCATGTGCTGCCAAGATAAAAAAAATGCCAAAGGTGTTCAGTACCCATGAAGCAATGTGAAGGTAATACATTCGCCGTGGAGTATCTGCAAAAATGGAAGACCCAAGTTTTAAAATGTGACTTTATGCCTATATAAATCTGAGCTCTACTATCACAGTAACTGTTCTGAATGTCTTTTATATTCTACATTTTGCATCATAAGTCATAATCAGTTCACCACAGAATAAAAGCATCTTCCTACTTTCTCCACTACATCAGTTATTTTAGGTAATCCAGAACCCTATCTATGCAGTACATCAAAGGCCTTCAAAACTTATTAATTACACTGATTCACTAAAACATACACCTATCCATAGTAGTTTGGATTATACAATCACTACTGAAATTATAATCACAGTCTTCTTGACTTTCCTGGCAAATATACAAATAATATTTGACATAGATTTAATATCAAGATAAACATATTTTATTAAGCAGCTTAATAAACTGATTCACACTTACACTCTGTGATGAAGAAGTTAAGGAGTGTGAGGGCTGTAGTGTGTCCACTGAACATATAATCTCCACAAGTACGTACTCCTTTAATGCTTAGCCCACCTCCACACCATATGATCCATGCCTGGTCTACTTTTGTACTCAAGTCACTTCCTTGCTGAAGGTGAAACGTACAAATATTATTGAACTGTAGTAATGATGAACAGGCTAGAGAAATTCTATTGTCAGTATACTCATATGAAATTCTTGTACTGTATCACAGTGCCAACTGTAGTCAAGCCTACAGTTTGTAGATGGTATGTGTGATACCACCAAAGGTTCAAATAGCCTCGACCCCTCCACCCCTTGAAAAAAAGGAAAATGAGGTATTGACAATGATGATCATGATGCAATGGCAAGCACCTCGGTTGAGTGCTTTTTCAATATTTCCTTATTTTTTATTATTTGTCTGGATGCATCACAGAATATGAAAATAGTAATTACAACGGTATGAAAGAACATGAAATAACTGTAGACAAGTGATGAGAAGCTACATAAAAAGGTTAGTGCCTAGAAATTATACCTTCCTTTTTAACTAAGAATAGGTAGAAAAAAATTATATGCTTTTTATGCTTTTCACATAGCATATATACTGCTTAAACTTGAGAAAGTCATACAAACCCTGGGTGCACAATCAAGGTGGGTACCAGGCACTGATAGGCTGGTGATGAACATTGTTGCACATCTCAGCAGAAACACAGATCCCGACAATGCACAGAATCTTCTTATGGCTATGGATCTGCAAGACATATCTTGTTCCAGAATTGTGATATCAGAAATGTAATGAATAATCATCCATTCAATATATTAGTACCAACAAACAAAAGCACATGAATACAAAGCTGCATCATTAATAGATGTGTAGTGTATGCTAATTTGCAGCATCACATCAGTTTTGTGAAACTTTTGACCAAAACAGCTGACTACATGTCAGAGGAAAGAGATAAATTGAGAGACATGTACAGTAAATGTTCTATATAAAAATAAGGTTAGTGTCACTACATGATGGTCTTCAGCACCAGCATTTCAAAAGTTACTTGATATATTTTAAATTCAGTGTGATTTAAAAAAAAAACTCACAGTGCTTTGCTTTTTTGTTATTAGCATTACCTACGAGGCAGTTAGAGCATTGAAATTTTTAAAATAATGAAAATAAAAATGAACAGGGTGTCTCGCGAGTATTGGCGGAGCCGAAGGGAGATGAAAGATTATGCAATTTTAAGCAAAAAATATTATATATATATTTTTTAAGAATGTTTAGGAGTAAATACAGCATATGTGTTAGTGAGAAGCGAGTGGTGGTGGGTATGCTACGCTAGCCATTGGTAGGAACTGAGGGCTGAGGCACCTCACACACTGGTCGTAGGTATGCCATAATTGCCATATTTATTGCCACATTAGATTTCTTTGCATATTAAACCTACTCCACTTTAATGCACCAAACTTTCCTAGAACAATCACTTAAGAGACGTTTATTGATAGCAGAACTTAATGCAGAACAAGAACATGTAAATAAAAAAATATAAAAAAGGATCACTTGACGGCAACACTGATACTCACCACTGCTTGCTTCTCGCTAACACATCCGCTGTATTTACTCTTAAATGAGCTTGTACAAATTATATATTTATAGAGTATTTTTTGCTTAAAATTGCATAATCTTTCATCTCCCTTCAGCTCTGCTACAACTCGTGAGACACTCTTTATAATATCATACAATAAATCATTATACTCTTTCGTTGTACTGACATTCTAGATAATGCATGACCAAAGTAGTTTTGGCTTATTTATACTAACTGAACTTTGAAAATGATGAGAGATATAGTATAGATTACCTGTGCTTATGAATAAATAGTATGCTCATCCATGTTATTGTCAAGACAAGAATAGTAATCTCACACAGATGAAATGCCCATGGGATGTGAGGCACATTGTCCAAGAAGATGTCTGGAAGTGGTGGATGACGTTCCTGGAATATTCAAGCATTACAGTACAGTACTGTATACTCATTTTATAATGATTTACAGTATCTTCCTTCCATATTCTTTTTTATAGTTCTAAGTCTAAAACTTAAAAAGGACAAGTTACTTTCTCATTCAATTCATTACTGGAGAGTGGTATTATCATGTTCAACCCCTTATAAATATTTCCTCAACAATGTAACTTAAATTAGAGTTGATATATAACAGACATGTTTCCTACTGAAAATTTCTATGTCACAGGATAGTAGTCAATAATAACTGTAGGTTTAGAGGTGACACTTGGCAATGGATTCAAATGATATTTGGAGATGCCTCATTCCAATTCCAATAGCTATCTACATCCCTATTCTGGTACACTCTCCTATGCCTCCATATAATAGGTGTGAAAAAAAGTGAGTGGTAACCTAATGGGTAAAAAAGAGCCCCTGTTGAGGTGTGTGTGGCAATCTTGACTAAGTTTAGGTTATCGGAGACTGCCAGGAATATTTTACTCATGCCAAACCACTACAATACTCAAAATGGGCCGACTGCCCTCCCTTAGATGAGATAAGAATACCTACATAATTGGTGTCCTAATTTTATAGATGCTCCCTCATAATTGCTACAATTTTAATTTAATACAAAGATCACAGACTGGAGACAGCCACTCTACTGTTCTTAATGAAATAATAACTCTTACCTTGTCTGGTACACGGTCATGAACAAAAACCATAATAATGGCTGTAATCCATGTAACCAACAGCATGTACAGAAAGGAAATGGCAGTCTTTAAATATTCAGGTTTAAGTTGTGTAGCCACACCACTGGGTCGTCGCAGTCCAGCACCAACACTGCTCCTCCTCTGATCTGGAAGGTCTGAGGCCTGGGAATCTGAGGAGTAATTCCTGAAAACATAAATTGGTAGAAAGTTCAATATAAAAAATTTGTAATTCAATACACAATGTGTAATTCAACATAACAGGAGGAACCTATATTGATGACAATTTGCAACTCTGACCTTCTGTACAGAAGCAACAAAAAAATAATGTTGGATAAGATTCTTCCTCATGTGTCATTATGTATATACTGTACTGTACCTGTATCAGCCTCCCCAAAAAGTTATTATACATTTAATTACTAACATATACTGCATCAAGAATGATCTTTGTATTACATCTTTTTTGTCACAGGATTCCAAAATTAACATCCTGTGATAAATATACCCGGTATGTAGTCACAGTTAATCATTGTTACTACTGTATTGTTTTACATTGTACTGTAGCTAAATATTTCATAAAAAAAGTAAAATTATTGTTGTTAAAGTTCAATAGCACATAATACACTCATTATAGTTGGGATATATTTACACAAATTTGCTGATATTCCCCCAAACAAAATATGTTTCCATGTGTTTATCATTATAAAAAACTTCAGTTATATTATTATACAACATTTTAAGTATCATTCTGGTCTACTAATTATAATACTATTATCTTTAACTCAGATGCATTGCCACCTTGTAGAGCACATCGGAATATTCCATATGGCAATTGTTTACAAAATAAAAATAAAATAAAATAAAAAGCAAAACTCGACTGATATTTGAAATTTCGACTTAAGAGATAGCAGAATGAGAATAATTTCGTCTATTACAAGCCATGCATCATACTGCATTCAAAGTATTTCTTCACCAAGCCACTGACATACTGACTCTCACCTTGCCCTTGGGTGTGAGAATGAGCTCTGTGATGGGGCAGGGTGGAGGTTGTTGTGATGGTGGTTGTGGAAGGTTGGTGGTGAGGTGGTACTGTGGGTGCTGGTGTGGGAGGTTGGTGGTGGTGGGGAGTCCCAGTAAGTTGATAAGTGTCGTACTCTTGCAATCGCTGCAAATAATCGCTTCACATCACCAAGGATCTGGAAAATGTTGTGTACAAAATAGAGGCTACTGATTTCCCCATGAAGCAAACTATCCAAAGCCAATCTTGTTGACATTAACTACAATTTCTCCATGACTATCCAGTAATTCCTCCAAATATTCCTTCCACCTTGCTCTCTTGTCATTGAATCCATAAATAGTCTCCCATTCCTATCAGTATCTTTTCAGTAAATTATAGTGTTACTGAATCCTTCAAAATATGTCATAAAACAGAGCCTCTATTAGTAACTTTGAGGTGATTTGTTTCCTGAGATAGTTTGGACCTTTAGAGGAATTAATTAAAAAGATAATTACCCTGAAGAACAATGCTATTTGTAGATGAAGGACTGAATTTGACAGGCAATAATAACAATTAACTACCCGGCAACATGGCATGATACTGACTACGAGTAAAACATTCATAAAAAAATATCTAGTCATCACTGCATTGCCAGCCAGAGAAATCTCTTTTAGTATCTCTTACCTTAATATTCAATTCCTCTTTCAGGTCTTTTTCAGTAAGAAGAAGGAGGGCTTCTCCATTAATCTTATGCCTTGTAAACCCATGTTTATACTGCCCCAAGCCTTGAGCCTCCAGCCACCGGCCAACATCCTCATTGGTCCACAGTTCTGGATTGCTGCTAGTCATTTTGATTCCTGGTTTTCACTACAATCTTGCCTCCTGCTCAGGAAATAATTGTTAGTAAATTACAGATTTTTTATAGAATAGAAATCGAAAGCAGTCTCCAAATTATATGTTCCCAACCAAAAACAGGTGCTAATCACCACTGACTGTACTGAGGTCATCTGGGCTACAATTTGGATTAGATGTTTGATATGGCAAGTGAAATAAATGACACTCAATATTTTATATAATACAAGTCCATTATGGCAACAGTTGGCTCTCAATATTACACCAACATACTTATGTGCCATTACCTCCAGAAGTACAGTCAGTGGCAAAAGTCGTGTCTCCTCACTCAACGGTTCTTGAAGGATAACTTATAGTGTAATACTAAAACAAACACATTAACCAAACAGAAATACAATATGCAGAGGGCGAACTAATATACTTCTCTGGTTTTCAGTTTATAAGCCTGTGAAGCTTGTATTTCCATACAGTACTTCATGCCTTAGCAGATGTGGAGACACAACTTATGATGCCGACTGTACCTGTGATACTGTATATCTATGCCATAAAAGGCACCTACTGATATAATGGGTCTTTATTTATCTATATATCAATTTAATACAACGGAAGCCAGCAACAAGCCCATAGCAATATTATAGCATAAATGCATGTATGGCAATGGCATAAGGAAATTGGGCAGAAGGGAAAAAATCAGACTAAAATACAGATAAGGGTCAAGAAATGGATGAGGTGTGGGAGAGAGAACGTAAGGGGACTCGCTAAAATTTGTCAGAGAGGGGACTTGGCCAAGGGAAATAAGGGATGGGAAGGCCAGCTGACAAAGCGGCTTGGAATCTGGGGTAGTCCTGGACTGTGACTTGAACCTGGAAGTACGTACTGAGAGAGTGGGAGAACACCCCTAGAAGAGTGTGTAGGTAATGGGAACAGTTTAAGTACAGTCGACGGCAGAAGTCGGGTCGCCTCACCTGTTTCACCGAGACAGGCAATATTCATGGACTCGAAAAATACGCACATTTTATGCATCTAATAATCTCGAGTCTATGAACATTGCGTGGCTCGGTGAAGCAAGTGAGGCGACAGGACTTTTGCCGCCGACTGTACTGTAGTGGCTTTGGGGTATGGGCTTACTACCTGTGGATTTCTGTGAGTGTATGTGGCAAGAGATGTTAGCTGGGGTCAACTGTATATTGCCACTTGGTTAAGTTTTGTCGAGATGTGGCAATATTGTTTAATTAATATAAACTTTCGCTCTAATTATATCGATATCCACATTACAAGAAAGAACATAAACTGTTATTTTCGACCTTTCTGCACTTATAATGGCCTTACCTTTAATCCAAAAGGAAAGTATTAGGGTAAAGATAATCAAGTGGTCAAGCTGTGATGCATTTATTTTTAAGAATAAAACAAAAACATGAAGAATAACCCTTCAAAAGCTCCGGCTCTTAATGATTCAAGTGAAATGAATGAGTGAATGAGTGAGTGAGTGAGTGAGTGAGTGAGTTGAACCCCTATTAAGAAATGGTCGCCCCAAGAAGAATGAGTGAGTGAGTGAGTGAGTTGAACCATTTTAGAAGTTGTTGCCCCAAGAAGAAGAACAAGAACAATAATTACGATAAGACCTTGAGCTCTCGGCAGAGGCCGGAGCTAAAAATGGAAAATTTACAAAAAAAAATATTCTAACCATTTCTTTACTCAAAATGACCTTTACCTTAAGGCCAGAATTGGAGTCAAAATAGTCGAACTGATGCCCTGTATCACAATCTAAGCGAAATCCAACTTATATCGTAAAATAGTACAGTACTCTAAAACAAGTACTGTACTGTGTAACTACCTGCTAATGCAGGCAGAAATTACTGCAAATGACCTAATTTTCATCATATCTCCTACGATATAGGGGAGGGAATGTGGGTTGGGGATCCCCCTCTATAACAATGAACCCACTAAAGAGTCAAATAACCTTGGAGCTGGACAGGGAAATGGGGTATTATTGATGATGATGATAACATACAGTATCTGTTCATTATGGAGTATTCCAGGTTAACTTTCCTGTTATGTAATATTCCAGGTTTCATATACAAAGTATAACCTGTGGAAGGATGGATGATTTTATTATTTGTTCAGCCATGGAACCCTTTATTATATAAATACAGAGAGACATTACCTGGCTTGCCATTAACCTCACGTGAAGACAACATCTTCACTAACATCTTGACTACCCGTTTTATACAGGTGTTACATGGCGACGTAACAAATTGTCATTCACATTGCAGTCAAAGTTTTATTCCCGAGTATTATCTCCTATATAAAGGGCACTTTTTGTTTGGGTGTGTGTGTGTTCATTTTACCTGGTCCTAACCTACATACTGTATTTGGAAACCTTATGACCCAGAATAAATCATCTAAATATAAAAAATACCAAAGTTCAAGGTCACGTAAGGTAACTGGAGGTCATTCCCAGTCAAACGGTGTGAGAGACTTCATCAAGAAATACTGCACAAAAATGTTTACAGACCCTGAAAATGGGAGATTGTGCGAGGTCAGATCCGATCTCCGAGGTCATTTGAGGTCAGGAGTGTCTGTGTAGTTCTTTGCTTTCAACTTGAAAACTACACATACTATACTTCTGTCTGCTTGAAAAGTGAGTGAAGCCCCAATTTCTAAATGCAAAAGTTATGTGAGGATATGCAATAGGTGAAATTGGTTACAGGTGAAATGAATGATGGGTGAAGTGGGTGAAACAAGATGTGTAGCACCTGATTTCTAAAAAGCTGCGTGTGAGAAGATTGAGTTCCCTAACTTGTACCTAATTAGCCATGGAAAATTAAAGGCAGGTTACAGCATTTTCCAATATTTCTTTATTCATCAAACCTAATGGTACATCTCTTGCCTGTATCTCGCTTCCCTTTTCAACTAAAATTAGCAAGGGTATAATTGTCTCCATTTAGACTTCTTTTTCCATTACAAGTGAAAAATATTCCTAGTTTTCTTAACCTATGCAGTTAATCAAACCATGGAAATCTCCCTTATATATTACTGTAGTCCATCTGGCAAGGGAATCATTTCCTTGCTTGGGATACAGTACTGTACTAAACAAATGGCTGCACATTGAGGAGTAAAATATATTGTGGCTTTAAGAAACTAAAAATCTACCAAGTAATTTAAAGAGAAAGTGGTTTTATATATCACAACTTTGTGTATGACTGTTGACACTCTCAGGCACCGGGAATGCGTACTGTGCATATTTCAAGAAAATAGAAATACTTTCCGTTCAGGATCACCCTTCACAAAGATCCTTATTTATTCTTTTTTTGTCCACAAGAAGATATTTAATGGTTTTAGTTCAAATTTGAAAGCCATACAGAGGACACCTGCAACAAAAATGGTAGGACCTGGACGGCTCAACCAGTTTTCCACTCATATTTAAAACCAAGCAGTCACACTCCACTAACACCTGTAGACCCTTGCTTTGTTGTGAGCCCTGACCCACTCATCATGCACAATTTAAACCATCCAAGCCATTCTCGAGTGTGTTATGAGAGTAGATAATAATGATACCACCAGCTATGACCATTTAAAGATCAAATTGCACAGGGAACAGTTAATGCATTATGTACTGATAAGAGACAATACAGTATAATGAATACCATATTTTTCTCATAGTCCATACAATTTTTCCCAACATAATGTACATACAGTAAACTAACTAAACACTCCCTTTACAAGTTTTGGGTATATGAAATGTGGTAAAAATGTGTAAAGAATTCAGGTACAGAACATGTACAGTATGAAAACTGTAGAGAGCTTCCGAGTAAGTGGTAAAGATAGGGTCAAATACAAAAATTTTCAATACTGTACTATGCAAAAAGCTATCAGCATACTGGATTACTGCCTACTAGTCGATAATGGAGGGCCATTAACCGGGTAGATCATCTGTAATTCCTTGGTGTAAACCAGCTGATGAATATGAGCATGGTATGCCAGTCTGTGACAATTTTAATATTATTGTATATCCTATCTGACCTTTGAGGTCAACACCACCTATCCTACTCTCTTTCTCATGCTTACTTACCCATGTGGACCAATTCTTAGCCCCATGGTATCAACCATTTAGCTGTGCATAGATGGTTAGACGGACATAAATGAGCATTACATATTAGCAGATTCAAAACAATTATTGTCTCACTAATGTATAGTAGTGAAATGTCAATTTGTGTAAAATGACCAACTATTTGAATATATAGGATATACAGTATGTATGTACAAGTTAAAAAGGGTTTGTGGAAGCCTTACATAATGAGAGTACAGTATACCTTTATAACCATTCCCTTAGTTTAATAAGGACTGTTTCATAACTTTTGGATCATCTCTTGTATCTCCAATATACAAAACATAATACAGTACTTTGTAATGTAAAAATTAACAATTTCACTTCATTCAGGAGGAGGAAACTTACCATACACAGTCACATTTTGACTCTATGGATAGTACTAAGCCCCTCCTGAAACACTTTAAAGAAACCCCTTTACTTAAGAGAGGTTTGGAAAGACTTAAAGATTTTCATTAAGCAATAAATCAATGAAAGAATAACAGACAATTTATCCATTCCATGGATCATATTTCCCTATAATAGGAGGTGTAATAGCCAGAAGATCCCTTCCCAAATCAACTTTGGAAGTAGATTGGGAGAATGTGTTTGTAGGGTGGAGTGTGTGTTTGTGTTGGAGTGAAGATAGGCCATATGATGTGAATGTGACATACATGTATGTCTATTACATTATGGAAGCCTTTGCAGGGTGCCAACAACTACATATAAAAACATACTATCTATACCCATCTTACTATTGGCTGCCCTAACTAAACCGAATTTAAACATAAGACGGGAAAACTGCCCCCACTAGAGAAACTAGGGCATACTAACTCTCATCATTATATATTGTAGTTTAAATTCTCCTAGTGTACCATCAAACCACATTAATAGTTACTGTACTTATGATTTTTGTAGCTAACCAAGTCTACCTAGGATTTCTTTCTTTTGGCCTATGTTCATTATTTTCACTACCTTCTAGGGTTTTGCACCATTTTGTAATCCAGGCCCTGGGTTTGTAGGGTGGTGGGGTGTGGGAGTAGGTGTAGGCTTCTCCATTGTTTCACGGGGCTCACAGGACAGCAGTGGTGTCAAGGTTCACAGACTCATAGGACAGGCAGAAAATGACTGGTGCCTGGTGGACTGGGTTATTTGGAATGGGTCACCAAAATGGCCACCAAACTCGGTCAGCTGAATATTGACTTGCGCATATGTATGCCTACTTTAGAAAACACGTATACTTTTGGTATTTTGGTCTCAATTAATTTCTCAGTCTACATGGAAATCATGTTAATGCCCGCCTACTTGGGGTGAGCACTGTAGCAGTGTCCAAATATGTTTTTATTGTGCCTGTGTGATGCGCCAGTAGGATAATTGCGTAGATGGATATTGAAAATGGGCCACGAACATGCTCCTGTGTGTGCCGATTCTGAATATGATGTTATTTAGGGTGATATATAGGAGGCAACTACAGTACAGTACTATAAATAACATATTACAGCCCGCATTAGCGGGTAAGGTAATTGTTTCGGTAATGTCTGTCTGTCAGTTTGTCTTTCTGGTAAGGCTCTAGAGCCCTGAATAATTGACCTTGGACCTTCAGTTTTGGTGTGGGAATAGGTAAGGGAATTATCTCGGCCACATTTTAACACTGGTAAAATATGACCTACACTTTGTGACCTAAAATGGCTAAAATTAGGTCACTGCCAGTTGTTGTTGATGTTCTCCCGGGGCAGAATGGCCTCCTGTCCCACAGAACCCTGGTACACTCTGGTTGCAGTGAAAAAACAAATTAAAATAAAGGAGGGGCTGGCCCTATATGCTTGGGCTACCGAAGCACATCCCAAGGAAATGGGACCAGAGCTTACTGGACCAGGGAGTCTGAGGGCCTCCGACCGCCAGGGAGATTGGGGAGAAGGTCTTTGATCCCACAGCCAGTGCTGTGGGCCCAAGTCCATGTTACCACAAGAGCTACAAGTGGGGCCGTACCTTCCAGGAGTCCAGCCCTGAAGGGACTATAAGGGGGAGGGAGTTTACACTGCTACATGCAAAGGGAAATGCACCCCCATGTGCTGGCGGTCCACACAGCAGGGTCACTGCCTACTCCCTTCTGACCGGTGGTCTGCCTCTCACACCAGGTCTCTCAACTCCATACACTTTTGTCAACTTCTCATCTTGAATTCCCTTCACATGTCCAAACCACCACAATGTATTCCACGTGATTATATGACCAACATTAAAGATTCAAGTTAATCAAAATACATGTTTGTTAAAGTCTGCATCTGCATATTTTCTAATTCAGCTTACTTCAAGACTTCCTAAAAAATAAAATTTTATTCATGACCCTCCCTCCATCTCACTCCTTTTTCTCTTCCCTTCTCTTTGCCTGTAACTACTTGAATACTTTACCCATACCATGTCTACAATCACTACAATACACTGTTCATACCATCTATAAACATGTAATAATAAGACTATGTTTGATTTAATTCATTATATTGTTATCCTTATCAGATTTAGCAGCTAAATCACATTGCATTAAATGCATGCCTACCTACTGGCAAGTAACTAATTATTCACCAATAACTACTCACAGCTATAACACAGCAATAGTGGTTTAAAGTTTCTCTTTGGCTCCTGCTAAAGAGGCTAAATGTTGGACCAGGCTCTTCCATTTTCGCCTATACCCAGCTCATTCCTCCTTAGAGTTCTATTGTGTCTGAACTCATCAATTAACTGAAACAAAAACTTTCCCAGCCCCATGTTGACAATCCCTCCAAATGGCCTTTGGCAACTGCCATACTAACTTTTTTATTTATTTTTGTAACGTACTATATGGCATATGGCCTCTCACCTAATTTTCCATCTGTGAAACACTCTCTCTCTTACTAATCCTCATTAAAAAACTTGGGTACCAGTAACAACTGATAGCAACTTAGACTGTCTCCTATGCTCTCTGTTCTCATTTTCATGGCAGAGGGATGTTGTTGTTATCTCACATGCTCTCATGTTCTTGAACTCTATTCTTCTGAATTCTCTACCCTCTGCTTTTGGCTTACCTGTCATTCTCAAACAAATTTCATCTGCACTGCTTCTCTCTCTCAACATGACTATCCAATATTCTTTGACTTTGAATATCATAACTCAAAAGTGAATCACAATTCATCCCTCTTTGATCTAAAAAATCTCTATTTTTGGAAGTTTCATTTTTTACCAGCACCTCTGGTTTGCAATTTCCTACTTGGGTGGCTATGGGAGGCCATACATGCACAGGCCTGACCAGCAGGAGGCCTAAAGAGGCTGGTACTGTCCTGACCTCACCAGACAATACTTTGCCAACACACGATTCAGTTGGTCTTACGTATCGAGCCAAGTGTTAGTGAAACTTTGTGAAGTGAAGGTGGCTATGGATGCTCCACTTACCACCAAGGACCTTGAGCTTTGTGCTATTAGGGCTGCTACTGCAGCCTATAGCCTATACTGTATTTGCAACAAAAACAATGAAAGGAGAAAAAAACAAAAAATGACAACGATTGGCTAAAGGAGAGTAGGTTGTCTCATCTGACATTGTTTAAAGAACTGCGGTGGAAGAAAGGTGACTGGTTCAACTACGAGAGGATAGACAAAAATATCCTATTTCCAGCTATCGTGATTGATTTCTCCACTAATACAGGAGGATATCAGTATGAAGAGTTCAATATCACCCCACAAGAGGCTGACAGTCACACTTTGGTTTATTGCCAAGGGCTGCTTGTGAGGATTTGAAATTAATTCGTACATCTCCACAAGCCTTGGGGGGGCATTATACCAGAGACATGCACTGCAGGCAAATCACCAAAAGGACATGATGGTACAAAAGTGTGTTCACCCCTCCGTTAATGACTGGAGTCTGACAGCCTTCAGTAGTCATGCACGCTCAAAATGTCCGAACCTCATCGGAGTCGGATTCCAAAAAATGTCAGTGACTGTAGAGGCTGCCTGTGCAGGCGCCTGTTCAGGCTTGTTTCCTACCCACACACACTCAGTATTGTCTGAACGGGATGGCCTGGCATGTATGGAGCCCTTAAATTTCCACTGTAAATGCATTCTGTAATGCACTCAACCTCTAGTACACTTGGTGTAATTTTTATGTGTCAACTCCCTTGGTCTACATTATCTAAGGTGTCACTGAGGAATTTGCTACTTTTATTCTGAGCATGGAAAAGCTCAATACTGGAAAAAAAATCCATGAGTAAATTAATGGGCTAGGGTAAGCAATTACTTGTACTATGGTTGCATGTCTTTTATATATTTGCCCTTTACTGTACTGAGGAAGGTGAGGACGTTGCAAAGGCAAGAATATCCACTTTTTATCCTCACCTGCGAAAAAAAAAAAAATCCAATTTCACTTGATATGCGTACATTGCATTTAACGGAGCAAAAGTTATATGGGGATAAAACTAGTACCAGGCTACATATGGTCTATAATTTTCCATTTCCTTGTTTGTGGATATAGGTGATAACCATTTTTATATGGGTAGTGGTAATTGATTTTATTGTAAGTCTAGTGGGATGTTTGCAAGAAATGGATAACAAGGGCTATGGCATGTCAGTAGACTGAAGATTTAAGGGGATCAATTTCTCAAAACAGTATCCATAAACAAAAAGAAAAGGATTTTATCAAGCTCATACCCTGAAGAAGCACTGATATCGAGGTTCTGTGCATTGGAAATCTAAATATATCAAAAATATCAATCATCCATGTTTTATATTATTCCACTAGTGGTACAGTTGCCTGACGAAGTTCGTTACGTACGTACTGTGTATTTTTCCCAGTTACAGTATTCCCTCATTATCAACGGGGGTTACGCTCTTAAATATGGCTGTCGATAATAAAACAGTCGATCACGCATTACGGTATGTTAAATAAATGTACAGTGCTCCCACTAAGAAGGCGTTCATTAACTAGACTATTTCAGAAAAGAGTGGAAGTGATTTTAAGAGAAAATTACCAAAATTTAAGCATACAAACAAAGGAATTACCCAAAGGAATAAAATGAATTTTGGTGAAAACTAAACTTACCACCACACTATCACCCTCACGCTTGGTTGATACACTCATGATAAGCTTAACCTCTTTAAAGTGAATAACTTTTCACCCTCCCACTCCTTTGTTATTACACTCGTGATAAGCCAACACCTTTATAATGAACAACTTCTCAAAATGGGCATTTTTCATACTTTTAACACGTAACCCAGTACAGACATTTGATATGGTGAAAAGTGCAAGTGATTGTAAGAGAAAGTGACAAAGAATAATTAATATAATCTAAGGAAATGTATTTGTATGAGTAGAAACTCAAGGATTATTGGTGACAACTGAACTTGTAAACCATCACCCTCGCTCTTAACTCACTACACTCGTGCTTTTAGGCCGACTCTTTTAGAATGAACAACTATTCAAAACATACAATTTCCATACTTTTGGTTCAAGATTAGAATTATTTTTAGTGCTAATAGAGTAAGGTAGAGTAAATCCGTCGATAACAAGGAAGCACTATACAAGGAAAATATTTAACGTAATGTTCTTACAGTTACATGGATGTTCAGTATAGTATAAAATTTGAATATAATCTATAGCATTTAATACAGTACTTTACATTATAACCAGATCCGTGGCCCTACCCTACACCTGTCAGTCCTTAACAAACTTCGTCAGGCAACTGTACAGGGATCTGAGGCTGGGATACCTTAGCTAATTCATTGAAGGGATACTTTATTACAATGGCAACAAGCACCAAGCCCAAAGGAATGTATTGACACAAGGGCAAGTAAGGGTGTAGTCGAAGGAAAGGTCAAACTAAAGTGGGCTATATATGGGGTAAAAGGCATATAATGGATAAGAAAAGCATGAGAACGTAAGGAACTCATTAAGGAGGTCTATCACTGATGGGAAAGCAGCCAGCTCATTCACAGCCATGGTATGGCATTAGTAAAAACTTGCTCGCCACATCCAAAAGTCTTCAACCAATGCAAGTATGCTCACCAAGTGGCCCAAGCTAGGCACTCTTCACTAAACCCCTACTGGCCCTAAATTATATGTCTACTTTATTATGCTGGCTTATCTGAATAGAACTATGGTTTCTCTCAGCATGCGTTTGTGGTAGACATTTTTACTAATGGATGCACCAAGAATTAAGCCCAATTTTTAGTTCTAATCTGGAACAGGCTGGAATGTGATGTGGTGGCATGGGTGTTAAGTAACTTGTGCTTTAGTATAACAGATTACAATTCAGGCAAATGAACAGAACCAGTCCCCTCTTATGTTTCTCACAAATATTGCGGTCATATCATTTAAAAAAAAAACATTTTTTGTGCATAAATTATATAGTATATAGCTTATGAAATATAGTATTAAAACTAAAATCAGTAGTGTAAACATCTAATTAAACTGAAATCATCCTAGTATCAAGTATATAAAACCCTGACTATTTTGTATTTGAACACTTAAAATTGATCAGATACACACTTAATAATATTTACACAGGCTACTCAAAGTCTTCAACATAATGTTGGAACTGCATTAATTCTTCTTGTGTACAAGCATTAAAAAAATAATAAATTGACCTCAAATATCAAAGAATAGCCAGGTACCACATTATATGAAAATTAGGCATTTTTTACAGCCTACAGTATCGTAAAAATATTACATGGCTCCATAAAAAACAAAACCAATATCAAATACTGTACCTGGGTGTTCAGCACTCATGATACTAAAAAATTGTACTAACTATGGCTTGATACTGTACTGCAAAAGCAAAAATAAAACAAACCCAATATATGATATCCTCTGTTAGTCATCAGCTGGGTCATCTTGATACTAAGTTGTACCGTACTGTACTGAAGTTCCAACAGACGAAAAAATATATATATATAATACCAATTCATAACTTACTATATAACTGGTTTCTCAGCTTCCAGTAGCCAACTGACTGAAGTATTTTCTCAGTCATGCTGCTCCATACCATAACTCCACAATCCACAATACAGCACACTTAAACAACTTACTGTCCTGTTAAATAATCCTCTTGTTTTGCTTGTGATGAGGTGTTGCTAGCATCAGTTATTTGTTCCATATCAGCACCTTTATACCATATCATAATGGGTAATATGTGTGAAATGTAACATTCAGAGACAACTTCTGGAACAACTTTGTTATAGATGTGAATTCACAATCTTAAGTAAAAATAGAAACAATAATTCCACATTTAACATAAAAAATAATGTTACACAACATTTTAGGTCAACTTGGGTGCTCTTCAGGTTACATTCTATAAAGCTAAGTATTTCACAAATGATTTTTACACAAACACATCACATTACGTTAAACAGCCTTCAGACTTTGTTACTTGTTGGATTTTTCTATTAAGTACACCTAAAAGTCTTTCATGAATGTTACCAGAGAATAAGATAGTATCACAGTACCATAGTAATCCTCACACTAGATTATAGACATATATAAAAATCCCAAGTATAACATACTGTCCGTACAATATGACAACAGAAAGTTGCATAAAGTGCCGTTCATTTTGCACATTTGTAAAAATCATCTGGGAACATAACAAGCTTAAACAAAGCAAATGAATGTCATTCCATAGGTTGCCTCCAAATGTAATGTACCTCAGGGTGGAGTGACCCGTACATACGTATGAAGGAACGCCAGTTAATTTTTCTCTATATATATTCCTTGTGTTACCCAGCTCCAGAAATGTATATTCATCTAGCATTTCAATATAGTGACTTGTCCTAATTTATGCCACATTATTCATCACAAATATTGTGAAGTACCATCTTCTACATAATAGTGTTAGATTAAGATAACTTTGCAACTAAGACCATGTGGCATTATTTGTTGAAAAAAATATAACACATAGCAATATAAGCAATGACTTAAAATCACTCATTTAAGATGAATGAGCATAGTTCTTTTACCTCTGTACCTATTATCCATAATAATTTCAAACTGCTGTCTGAGATTCAGCACTGATGTACTCAAGCTTGGTTAATGATGGCATGAAAATCAATTAAAAGGAAGTGGCTTTGTGTTGCATCAAACAGGAGGTATTGTACAATATAAAGCAATGAAAGAAAAAGGGCGTAGACCTGTAATGAAACATTGGCAGAAGGGCAAGTTGGGTAATTTAAGCATCATGTTCCTTCCCAAACTGCCATAAGCCTATGTGTGGAGGGATTTCATGACCTGTAGCTCTTCTTAGTAAGAGACCAAGTCAAACTAGTCATATAATGAACTACTGACCCAATCAGCACCATCATGACATACTTTTGTGCAATACTTCAGTAATTTATCTAGAATTATTATCTTTTTCGTCACAAGTTTAGTAATTCACTCTGGCCCTAAGAGTTAATGAATGACTAAATCAAGCTATTTGATGTAACTGATCATAAAATATATTAAAGATTTAGCAAACAACTTACTGTACCTTGATCTTGAATTTCAGAAATTATGGCTTAAATATTTCGTTGGTATCTTTTGCCCAATAACTAATATTACTGAAATTTTAGCAGTAAATTGATTAAACTGTCTTAATTAATGAAGTTACAGAGCATTAATTGCAAGAAATTTAATTGATGAATAGTTTATACAATAATCCAATGAAAAATAATAACTGAAAGTATTAATGTTTTTAAAACCTAGTACAGTACAGTATAGCAAAACAAATAAAATACTGTAGTAAAAAAATCGACTTCCCATCATCTTTGGCACATTAGATTGTTGAACTCGGTTAATTACATACCGTACATAAAAAAGAGGCGTGCAAAGTAAAGTATCTGTGGTCACATTTGCTCTGTACTTAAGCAACAATAAGAACTATAGAATATTTTGCAATACCGTATATAATGGATGGGCAATTCATTTAAATTCACCACCTTTTAGCAGTAATCAATATTTACTTTAATTAGGGGTGGGGGCTCCACAGCAAGAGATGGAAAATTAATCAGAATAACAGGGACAGAAATACCCTATAAAATGGGTCATACAGTCACTCTCATTTTCATGACCAAAAAATTCTTAACTTTCTTCACAAAAGCCTACAGTATTTCAAAGCAAAGCTCTTCTACTTTTGTTATCACGCACAAATCCCTTTGCTTCAGTCATTCTTACTCAATCACACAACACACTGTACCATCTTCTCCTTAGTCTTCCCCTCATAATGATTTGCATTAGCCTTTTTCATCATTCTTGTTTCATCAATTTTTAATTTACTCTTTGATCAAGTGATGTACTCGCACTACTACATCTTTCTGTATTTCTTACCACCATTTCTGATAATTTTACACTTCCTTCTCAGCATTCATTGCATACTGCTGTTACTTTAATTTCTCATATTCATTCTCCACCAAAATTTCACTACTACAGTATATGATAGTGTGGATATTAACATTCTATTGAATCCTATTGCCACCTATATACTTAACCCTCTAGTTCTAAACAGTGCTTTCATCACACCCACTACTGTTCTGCTTTGGGTTACTCTATTTTCTCTCTCCTATCAAATTATATCACTCCCAGGAACTTAAAATTCTTCAACCAAACTTAAGATTCTTACCATCCATTTGCATGTTACACACCTACTCCCATTTACTGCTAGCCAATAACACATCATCATTTACATACATCAAATGAGAAATTTAAGCCTTTATCAATCTCCACCCTGCACTCCTTGTTCCAGTTCTCTTTCATTTCATGTACACACTGAACAACCATGATGACCTTGCACTCACACAGCAAAAGGTGAAGAATAACTTTTGAAAAACGGAAAGAAAAGTAAAAGCAAAGACATAGCAGAAATGACTGAACAATCAGGTTAGATGTGAGCTGGGGGTAATACCAAAAGCATCAGCATTATTCATCGATTGGAGAAATGGCTCCTATAACAATGGAAAGTTAGCTATAAAATGCTCAATATTTTCCATTTTCTCAGTCTTTTTATAAATAGCAAATGCCATTATTTTTCCTGATGAAAATGCATCCATCATAGCAGAGCAGATGCCTTTCAATTTTCTTTGATTCAGTTGGCTATGTTGTATACAAACAATAGCATATTTATACTTTGTATTAATAACATATCATCTGGGAGTTTAAATCCATTTTCCAGTCATACTTCCATTCAAAACAAACTACAAAACAGTAAGGTAAACTGGCACAACTGGACATACCTCTCTCCAAGCAGGGGCAGGATCCCATTTGTACTTCCAAAAACAGAACAAAGAAATGGAACAGTAGTAAGGCTTACCTGCAGCCTTCCCCCTCTAGCTAGTTGGTGAGCATTACCTCCACCTAGCCACACATCAAGTCCAATACAGGAAACTCAAGCAATCAGTAGCCCAGCTGACAACTGCAGTATCTGCAGCTAAATACATTTCTATCACTCCAAAATTACTTCAACCCAGTTAGTTAACACAGTATACAGTTAAACAAGTGCTTCCAACTTAATGAACACTTTGTTACTTATTATAATAATAATGGATCTTACTATAAACTCAAGTAAAAACCTGGTAAGCCTGGAGCTAGTTAAAATTCCATTGAGTCCACTGTGAACTGAATGTGCAAGCTAACTGGTTCTTCCACTCACCAACCTCTAGTCATCTCAGTGGCACATATCCTCCAGTGTAGAGGGGAACCTGCAAGTTCCTTCTGTACCACTGAGACTTGGGTTCCATTTTGTGCAGTTGAACTACTGTGAACAGACAAAACCAGAACAAGTAGTAAGTACAAACGAGAGGCCCACTGACCTGCAGTGTTGCACTCAAATAGCACAACAAGGCAACACAGCAACCCCTGCAACAAGAGAGGAATGCATCAGCCAGTTTACTTAGTAAGCTTCTCCTATGTATACCATATATTTTGTGGATTCAAACCTCCTTGCCTTTAGTCTGAAATAAAAAAAGATACATTTAGTTGGATAGTAGTAGAAGCAGGAAATGACAACGTGATACTTAACTTGCACACCATTCCTTTATTTTTCATGTCTGCATATCTGTACATGGATGGGACTGTGTACAAAAGTTTCCATGCTAAGCACAAAACATAATATATATATTCTGCTAACTAAATTGGCGTTAGGAAAATAATCCCAATTAACCAGTTTCTTTTTGGAATGTGGTTATATAGAGTAATATTCATGAGCCTGTGCAAGAATAATTATTTGGGTATATGCTAAATACAGACCTCATTCAAGATCATTCACTCATCCATCAATTACATTCATTCATCAAATTCTGTTTTAACTGTACTTATTACTCAATCAGTACATAAATATTTATAAAGACTTCACTTACATGGCCTAAAAAAAATCTATAACCCTACTGAAATAAAGCCTCTATGCTTGATAACTGTAATCATATTTGAACAGTATTTACAATAACCAATTATGATTAACCAGCCATGAAAGCCATTTACTTGTCTGTCCAGAAAACAGTATAAAATACAGTTCACTGTATTCCTGATATAAAACTTTACAAAATATTTTTTCTCTTACAAAAAGAACACCACTTTCCTCTAATTTTACAAGATAGTGCTTATGGACATGAGATAATTAAGTAGAGCCCTATAATTAAGTTCATAATAATTATTTAAGATATTTACAAGGTTTAGATTGGTCTGAAGGTCTTTGCACTTACAAAGATGAAAACGTAGCAATGAAGGCTTGTCTTCATGACGAGGCCAAAACCCTACCACCATAAGGGATGTACCAGCAACTATGTCATCAGCAGCCGAGATTTACTGCTGAGGCTGACCTTGCTGTGGGGCCGGGGGTGGTGCTTGCCCAGGCTGACCCCACCCTTGCTGGCCCCACCCCATCCACATATACCCAGGGTTAGGCTGGTAACCATAAGGGTATTGACCATATGGCATTTGGTTATATGACATCTGCTGAGGATGATAGTATTGCCAGTAGCTCATCTGACCCATCTGATTGGGATAACCTCCACCATTGGGAAAATTTGGCATACCAGGCTGAGCACCATTGGCCTCCTGAGCAGGATTGCTAACTTGGTCAGCACCAGTATCTTTTCCCCAGGAACACCTAATTATCTGTCCATTAAGGTTAGAATTGTGTAGTTCAACAATTGCCTGACAAGCACTCTCCTTGTTGGTATATTTTATAAAAGCATATCCCTTTTCTTTGAAGATTTTTATCTTTTCAATTTGACCATGTGGTTGAAAAGATTTGTGAAGCATTTCTTCAGTTATATCTTGCTTCAACCCACCACAAAAAACGGTTGTGTTTGTGGGTGTAGTCTGGTTATAAATTTCTTCATAATTAAGTTTCTTCTGTTCAGGTTTGGTTTCATTCGGTGTGTTGGTAGGCTTCCTGGTGGCCCAGCGAGTCTTGATCATCTTACGGCCTAGCCACTGACCATTCATCGCACTGATACTCGTTTCAGCATCCATCTTCTTTACAAACACAACAAAACCATATCCTCGTGACTTAAAACTCTGAGGGTCTTTCACTACCTTACAGTCAGAAATTTCACCAAATACCTGAAAAGCTTCTCTGAGAGCTTGTTCATCTATTTCAGGACTAAGATCTCCAACATAAACGTGGTGATGCCTAGTGGTGTCTACTTTTGTGTATTTATTCTTATTACCTTGGCCTGTAGCCCAATCAACTCGCATTTTCCGATTTTGGAGCATCTTGTCATTCATCATGGTAATTGCATTAAGTGCAGTCATGTGATCACAAAACTCTACAAAGCAATAAGGATCGGTGGTAGGCTCACGGAACATCTTGCAGCTGCGAACCTCACCCAACTGGCCAAACAGCATCATGATGAGGTCCTCGGTGACTGAGCTGTCCAGGTTGCCCACGTACAACGTCCTGTTCTGCTCTTGTGCCATCTTGCAGTCACCTGCAGAACCAACCACATCAGCACATCAGACCCTACACAACCCTCATCATCCCTCCCGCAAATTCTAAATACAGTAATGCACAAATTATCAGTATTGTATTATCACAATCTAGAAACCTTGCTTATGGGAATAATATTACTGTTCTAATATGTATCAATTACTTCTGACTAAAGGATCCATTTAGGCATGGACATATATATGGATAGCAATTATATGAAAATATACATTATTTTACAACAACTTCGATGTGCCAGTAACCTTTTTTTGTCAAGATCATAAAAGGGATTACAGTGGCAAATGAAGACTGACTGTTTTTACAAAATAAAATATCAAATTATTGTTGCATTCTAAATATTATCGAAAGCCTTAACATAATACAATACAGCAGAGCCAAATTTAGAGCAGGGCACATAGGGCATGTGCAACAGGACTCCGCACATAATTCCGCCCAAAGGGCGGTCCACGTTTATGTTACCGATTTACACCAAACTAAAAATACTAAAAATATTCTGTCTCATAATTATTTCATAAAAAAAAAAGATAGCTATGGACAATTACTACTGTACTATATTCCCCGTGCCTGAATATGGCCCCTTTGATGTTCATAAAAAACTGGATATAACACCAATTACTTGGGTTGTGTATATAGAGCCATGATAATAGAATGGTGATTAATGGCTAACTTTAAACCAAGTATTGATTAGCAGGGCCCCGCATTACCAGTGCCCAGGGCCCCTATCATGTACTGTACAGTACATCCGGCCCTGCAATACAGTACTTAATGTGAACATAACCAAAAGATCTTCCCAGTAAGTATCCAAATATACACACATTGCTAGTTTACAAGAAGCACTTGCTAGTTAGCAAACTTAATCAGTTATTCTTACCTACTATAACTATACCATTATCTTTTTCATCTTCTTAAGCTCCCACCTCAATAGCACTTCATGTCTAGAGGAGTTGCAAATTCACTCGTCTAGAAATATACAACTGCATACCATAACTAGAGTTATTCTCCGCAACAATTACACAATACAGATACTGTATAGTAAAATCCACCATGTATGCAAAGTATACATTTCATAGCCTTAAACAAGCCCATGGATCAAATACATTTTACTACAAGTATCTACAATATATGCAACATTGAAAGCTAACACTACACCCTAGGTTCCCAACCAGAGGGGAATATAGGTATTACCAAGGGGGAATACAGAATATAGGTCTGTTTGATGGATCATTCATTTTCAAATGAGAAAGAAAAATACTGTATATGATAAACCGTAAGAGGCTACAATCAACGTGATCTTAGGTGCAATATCCAAAACTAGTTAAACACATAATTTCATGCTATTTTTTAGCATTATCAATAATTAATTACATCAGTATTGAACTAGCAAAAATTGTTTAAGCAGCCTTATATAAAATTACTGTACTGTGTACATGATGGGGTGGAGGATAGAAAAGGCCGGGAATACCTGTTCTATACTATACTATATTGCTCTTTGAAGGGCTTGGTAAACATAATCATTACTGGTAACCATCAAGCAAAAAGTTAATTTGAAATCAACAAATTTTATACTCAACAAGCACTGGGCTTCGCCCACCACGGCTGTGCCGTGGGTGCTTTTGCCTGCGGCGCTGCTCGCTTCGTTCGCCCCTCCACCCCCCCACTCGCGGCTTGCTTCGCTTGCCCCTCCACCCACCCCCACCCCCTACCTACCACCCACAAACATCTTAACTGTATATGTGCTAACATCTTCACTATTAAGTGGAAGATAAAACTGTGGCTAATTCACTACTCACCGGATATAATTATTGACATCTTCACTACCTACCTACCTTCCACCCACCCACCCACATCTTACCTACCTACCACCCACATTTTACCTACCTACCATCCACATCTTACCTACCACCCACCCATATAATTATTGACATCTTCACTACCTACCTACCACCCACATCTTACCTACCTACCTACCACCCACCCACCCACATCTTACCTACCTACCTACCTACCACCCACACACACCTTAACTACCACCCACCCACCCACCTACCACCTACATCTTAACTACCACCCACACACGCACATCTTACCTACGATTTATAGAAACTTGCCTAGACCCGGCTGGAGGTTATCTGAGGGGTACCCAGACCTGGCATGCAGGTTTACAAAACTAGTCTGGCCTAAAAGGGTTAAGGGTTAAAGATGGCCAGTATGCATAAATTTTGTGTACCATTTTTTTTTTTAGGACATGAGGGAACTACTAACCTTATGGATGTCTTCAAACCTTATAAAATTTTAATGGACTTATTTTATGTTTGATGGATTTATCATTAAAATTTGTAGTTAATTTAGTTTATCTACATTGAGAAAAATGAAGACTAAAGACTATGAGCCCGCTTGTTGTCCTCATCTGTGTAGTCAACGTGAGAGTAGTCCAACAGTGTTGTCATTTGGATCTATCTGTCACATATCTTATGAGCTGTTGGTGTAATAGTAGAGAAGTGCTAGAAATATGCCATGAATATGCTACAAAACATGCTGATTCTGAATGTTTTTAGTTTTTGCTATGTAATGTGTCATTTTAAAGTAATGAGTGTACTGTACAAACAATCACAAACACTACAGCCAATCCTCGCCTGCAAACTGGTGTTCTCTTGATGTGTAATGGACACTGAAGATAGGGTAGTAAAGAGAGTGGACCCCTACTTCATACATCTTCAATACCCCCTACACATTACCACTAACCCACTTACCACACCAACATCTCAGCACACTTCACACATCTTTACTACCCCCACTTACCCTGCACAACACTTTCACTACCTTCACACATCACCATTACCCCCTTTGTACACATCTTTACTACCCCCACTTACCACACCAACATCCCCGCAACATCTTCACTCCCCATTATACCATTAAAGACCGTAAAACCCCATCTTCCCTATCCACTATACAAGAGTGCTGATTGGAGCCCGCAAAGTGAGTAAAAGCTCCTGCAAAGCAGGCAAAGTGGTGGGGAAGTACCTGTGAAGTGGGCTAGATGGGGGCAGAAAACCGCGAAGTGGGTTAAAAGTAAGATGTCACATATCAAAAGTGCCTCATCACTATTACACCAAAGTGTTACTGAAGCTACCATCTTAACTTATCTTAACCACATATTGACATCTTCACTACTCACCATCATATCTTCAATATCCAGCATCAACCATACACACACACTTACTGTACCACTTCACACCACATAACTACACTAATCACAGCACATCATCACTACACACCAAACATCTTACTACCACCCACAATCCTCACTACTTCTAACATCCCTAACAGTTCTAGTTGTACCATGGAAAAAAAAAAATTGTGCTGAAGTAAACTGATCCCCATTTGTGGGGGAGAAGAAATCTCAGAATGTCATAGCCTTGGGAGTTAATGTAAATATGACTCATTTCACTGGCTAGTCAGTCCCTCTCTGTTTAATTAAGAGTTAATTTCTCCATCCCTGGTCCTGGATCCATCCACCCCTTGAAATGAATCTGATGATGGTAATGATGCTCTACTAGAAAAACACAATCACTGTAAATATTTTTGCAGGCCTCTAGACTGAAACTACAATATTTACAACATGGTCAACAACTGAAAGGCAGAGTACTACGGTACTGAAAAAGCTACAAAAGATTTATAAAGTAGTACAGTAGTAGTATTCATATACAGCACAGCAAAAAGTCACATACAAGATTCACAATGTACAGCTACGGAGTTCTACCAAGTTACACAGTTGTAACTGGTTCTGTACATTCACTATTGCTCTATTGTATGATACAGTACATCCATTTTCATCACTCACACAGACATGCAAATACAGTATATTGTCAACCAGAAAAAAACATCCTGATTATGATACACCATGCAATATAATACAGTACTGTGGTTACAATTACAGTATTTAAAAATTATTTTTGGAGTACCGGTATACAGTTGTGAACAATTATGTCTGGACCTTCACACAGCCAAATATAAGTAAAGTTACTGACAAAAATTCTGATTCACATCTACAGCACCTGGTAATACGACAGTACTGTAATATCATAGGTCAAGGATCATTACATGTATCAAATGCAGTACCAGTATTTTTAAGTAAGGTCTATCTATGAACACAATAGTAACATTTCCCTCATAGATAAAGCTGTATTGTCAATACTGTACCACTGTTCAGTATTATACAGTAAGGAACAATATATAAATAATTAATGCTTTTACATCATAATCTTGTAACTAACAATAATAACTGCTTCTTAGTGCGACACCATCATGGGTGATTTGCTCACTGTCAAAGTATTACAGTACAGTACTGTATCCAGAAAAAACATATTGTCTACAATATTACAGTACAATAATTAATAACTATATTGGCTGAATAGCAATTATATGTCATAAATGTACAGTACAACTAAAATCAGGTACAGCCACCTGTACTAAGCTACACTAAAAATTTATGATAATGTATCCCACATAAACATATTCTACAAATGACTTAACAAGCCCTGCATCTAAGCAAGATACCCTACCTAGGATTGAATTCTGGCCAGCATTTGTGAGACAAGGGAACTGGCACCTATGGTTCTATTCCCAGGTGAGGTATCTTGGGTTTAGTCCTGTGGCTGCTAGCCTATAGTGAAAACAATAAGACACACCTCAAGAACCTAAATATGGCTAATTCAATAACACAGGAAAAAATAGACAGACTATGAGTGGCTATGGCGTACATTACGGTACAGTATTTAATTTGTGTTTGAAAGATACAAGGTCTACCAAGATTCCCAATGCTGAAACTGCATGCTTAATCAGTCCTCATTTGAAAGTGGGAGAAACCTAAAGTACTATACATGTCCAATATTTACAACACTGCAGACTCCACCCATTTTCAACTTCAGTAAATCTGCTTATGCATATGCCTTGCCATGTCTCTAAATAATTCCAGATCTTTTTTCTAACCTATTCATTATATAAATTACATGATTACATGCATAATTAATATATCTTTCTATTTCCCTTCATTGAATATTGCTGCTATATTAGTTTTCCACTCCAATAGGGTTTGTCATGTGTCATATGATATTGGTAATAATTGAAACATCATTCTAAAAGGTTTCACAATATTGATCTCAGGCTCCTTTAGAAACTAAGGCTGTATACCTTCTGGGCATGTTGACTCACATACAGTATTTCCATAATTCTCATGAATTCTCAAAATAATCTCAATTGACTGATGCTTTATGAGTGTACCCATATTATTTCTTAATTTCCCTGTTCAACTTGGCATCACTTCTAAATTTTCTCATTAACATATTAACAAGCACCTCAGTTTTCTCCTCCTCATACTTTATTTTTCATATAACAGTACTGTACTTCAAAAATTGTAGTTTTTTTTTTATTCTCCCCTTAACTTCTCTCCTAGTTTTGTATTTCACTTGATTTTTTACTCTTCTACATTCAGTCAACACGTCCTGATACTCTGGTGTTACTGTGATTCTCTCCAACTGTTGAACTACCCTTGTTTTAAATTTTCATTGGTCCGCTTACTCTCACCAATATCTGTAATCGGCATACATTTGCTAACACCTCATTAAACTTCCCGTACCTGTAATGCAACTTATTTTTCCCAACTACCGTACCTTTTATTTTACCATCTTCCACGTAATCCTCCCATTTAATTAATTCTCAGCTTTGCATGAATTTTTTTAGGTTATCTTATTAAACAAGTAAATGCTCAAGGCCTTCCATTGCTCTTTGGATTCAATATCACAAGTTATACAAAATGCATCAGTGATCACTCTACAATCACTATCAATGTTCTAAAGTAAGCTTTTCACATTTACCTTATTACAAAGGATGCCTCGATCATAGTTAGGTTAGGTAAGATTAAGTTATACAAAGCATGGCTCAGTTTTTTCCATTTTACAGCATTTATGATTGCTGAAACTGGAAACCCCTAACCAAGTTTACCCAAAATTGTTTCAAATTTATATATATTTTTTGGTTAACTTAATGACAAAACCAAATATGCTAAATTACGTTATTTTTTCCAACCACAACCCTGTATATCCCAGGCTCTCTCTCAAAACTACTGGGTGTATGGGGGGGGGTGAGCTCTTCCAAACAAAGCATTTCCTATGAAAACGGTGGTCTAGGTTACGTTAGAGTAATTTCCAAATTATGTTTGTAAAATGGGGCATCTCCGAGAAACACCATAGATAAAAAGTGTCTTAGAACGGTCCAAAATAGTGGGTAATAATACTAAAATATACAATATAGTGAACATAATACTTCTGCATATTTACCGAAAACACACATTTTAACAATGAATTTCTGTTGTGGCAACTTGAAAAAATTTAACTCTTTTCCTTTTGTACATAATGTTGCTTAGGAAATACAAAAATGATGAGCAGGAAATTGTACAGGTTAGATAATAATGAAGTTTTCCTCACAGCTGACCATATCAACTGGCACCGTAGCAATAATAAACTTCCCCTTCCACTATGACCATATCCACTTGCACTAACTAACATATAACAATGCACTCGTCATGGGTATCAACAAACAAAAGAGATGCAATGCTGTGGAGTGTTATACGTGTTAAACTGAATACAAAGTGTGTGTGAGGCATGAAATGGGTACTACTATCACACAAATATCATAAAGCAACTCACTGGACACCAAAATAACCTTCCCAATATTTAAAAATCTCACAGTTTAGGTACGATGGCAACCTCTCATACACACACACACAAGCTTACACATACCAGGACTGTTTGTTTCTTCTCCCAACCTTCACCAACCAGGCTTATTGCGCGTTTTCCATACAATATAGTGTGTGGGTAGTAGGGTAGTGTTGTTGGTGGTATGTGTGTGTGGTAAAGTAGTGTTTATTTGCCGCCTGGGGCCGTCAACCCACTCCCAAGGATTTTGACCTCACCCACCACCAACACCACTCCACACCCCACTCATTCCTTCACTCCCACTCAAACGCTCATGCATTATAACAATTCACAAAAAATACACACATCCAGGTGGTGCGGGTTTTTCTTTGTGGTGTAGAGTAACGTGCACGAGTCTATCTAACAGCCTCAGGACCGGCACCATTATCCTGAACTGTCAAATGGTTATAACAGACCCTACAATCTCACACCTTTATACCCATACTACCACCACTTGAGACTTTCTTACCTTAGTCTAATCTACGAGGAAACTAACAGGATGCTTAAGAAATGTCTCCTTCTGCGGATAAGGGATGAGGAGGCAACAACTTCAAGTTCTTGATGTTAGACCATAGTATCCTGCTCCAGCCGCCATTACTAGCAGAGCGTCACGGACTTACATGATGGTTCTATTTCTTGTACTGTGTTTATTAAAGCATAGGATTATTTAACACTTTCAAACTGGTATAAATATTTTATAAAACTATTAAAATATAATATTAATATTAACAACACGCTAATCAACTAATTTTCACATAAGATCGACAATTATGAGTCATATGCGGATTTTCCATTGGCTCATCCTCCAAAATTACGAAGGCTTTTCTTACCACATAATATAAGTCTTAGTTTAGAGCATATAACTTTCATGGAGAATTTTGAAATGTTATTATCAGCTACCTATAGTCTTTATAGTACCAAAAAACAATCCCTGTTAGGTATGATAATAGCAAAACTGGCAACTATATGGCCAGCTGACTGTGACGTTGTCGTTTGTTGTGATGACGTCATTTTGTACCAAATTCCATTTCCCTTATTATAATACACCTGCACTATTGTGGTGTCAGTAAACAAAGATTTCAAGTGCAAATAAAAGAAGAATATACCAAAAGAAATATTATATCATTATCATATAAGCCAGACAGGTGCAACACACTAAATTAGGGTAGTGGGAATAGTAGAAAGACTTCAACACTACGTGACCTGCACGCTGCAAGGCTGCAACTGCAATATGACCTCTGAGGACTCAACAAACAAATGCTTAACACTTTTGGGCCACATGATCAGTCCAAAATAAACACCAATAAATTAAACCACCAACGGGCGGGATTCACAAAGCACTTACGTATATAGTAGCCTAACGTAGGTGTAAACCGACCTGGTTTGACCATATAGAATATATCAATAATGCCTGCACAAACTTGGTGGTTGTGCGGCATAACCGTGGTGTGTGGATATGATTGATGGTTTATGCAAATGACTAAACAATATCCAACAAGCTTTTCGTCAATCACACGCTTGTACATTAATAAATGCAGACAGTTTATTCTCTTCCTTTCAGCTGTTTCCATCCATAGTAGTAGGATACTACATTATATCCCTCACTTCCAGGACAACATGTGTATACTCTGATAGACAATTCTATGACTCCAGTGATGCATGTACATGTATGGAGTCCCATTTAGCGAAAGCAGAGGTTATGGAGCCTCTGATGGATTCACCTCCACTGTCAACCATCCCTTCTACCTCCTTTGGTGAGAATAGAGGTTATAATATGTTTTTAGCAAGCACAGACAGGTCATTGCAACCATATATTAATATTACCGTATTTACATAATCAAACTAATGTAATCTACAATCATTTGCAAAAATACAGTTTAACAGTACTATCAAGTACTGTATGCCCTGATATTTATATGCAATGGTTTCTTGTAGATGTTGCCTAGACCGCAACAGACTTCTGGGATCTAACCTGGGCAAAATACTGGGAAATAACCATAATAAATTAACCAGGGCCTAACTGGAGCAAACTACCGGCACCTAACCAGAGCAACCAATGGCACCTAACCTTGTTAAACTACCATGACCTAACTGGGACATAGCCGGACACTGCTACAGAACAGCAATAAATTCTATAAAATAATTAAGTTAGGTCTAACTAATTCAATAACTTTCTTATCGTTATATAGGGAGAGGTAATTTTTGTACTACATTGCAAATGTAGTTTATTAAGTATGTGTGTTTAATATGTCAAGTACCAGATACTGTATTCCCTTCTTTTTTTACCATTACCACCACTGTAAATTTTTACCATTACCATCACTGTAAAATTTTTACCATTACCATCACCGTAAAATTTTTACCATTACCATCACCGTAAAAATTTTACCATTACCATCACCGTAAAATTTTTACCATTACCATCACCGTAAAATTTTTACCATTACCATCACCGTAAAATTTTTACCATTACCATCACCGTAAAATTTTTAGCATTACCATCACCATAAAAATTTTACCATTACCATCGCGGTAAATTTTTTACCATTACTATCGCCGTAAAATTTTTACCATTACCATCACCGTAAAATTTTTACCATTGATAGGATCTACACAATAACCAATGGCTTTAAAAACACAGTTATGAACTACAATAACTGGGGAATATGAAACAAGAGCTGTAACGAGACCTGTGTGCATATAGTTGTGAGGAAGAATGGTTCACTCATGTTCACTACAGATTCAACCACCAGAGTCACTTCTTTCCATCTTTATTTGTCAGTCAACTGTGTTCTGGCTCCCTTTCTTACAGATTCTTACAGATGATTCCCGGGGAGAGGCTTGTTAGCCTATGAGACCCGGCTCAGAATTCTCTCTAGTAAGGCTTGGCGTGGGCTTCTCAATGTCATGAATTTTTGTGATACGAGCTCTATATTGGTCTACACAGAGTCATTCTCACTGCAGAGACAACGGCAATATATTAAATGTATATGGTAAGCTTTCTTACCTCTAAATCTAGAGTCTGACTCCCAGAGAGAGCGATACATTTGATGGTAAGTTTTCTTTGCAGCACTAATTATATCAATGCTAATTCATGTGTGGATACTAACTGACTAAAGTTGCGACAGCGGTAGAGGCCTCAGTCTCTCTCCTCTGTCACTCTGTGAGGACAAGCTAGTTCCTGTTTTAACTTGTGTTTACATACACACACACACACACTCATTTTTCATAATATTCTTAGCATTATCTTAAAATTCACACAGAAATTCACACAGATTTTAAAAATTTGGTGTCCTCACACAACACCTCCCACGTAGCTCCATTTCGCACACAGCAGATTTGTGGGAAATTCCCACGAAGTGGCAACACTGAGTCACTCATACAGAATAGAGCCCTAAAGATAATCACAGGCTGCACACCATAAAACCAAAATCAAGGATCATTTTGACATGAGAGACACACAAACACTTTATTATAGTCCATGAGCTGAGCCTGGAACTTAAGAGAGTACCAAAAAGGTGAATAAATATCATGTGCACTTTCAGCAATTAAGGTGGATGTCTGAAGTGTTGCGAAATGGTTGATGGACATTCCAGAAATATAGCTAATCAATCACCTTTTTGGCAACCTATCTCTAGCAAGTATAGTAAATTTTTCACCGAAAATCGAGAATAAAGTAATAAAAATGGCAAGTCTTCAACTAAAGATCATATTAAGAGACTTCTAGTTGGTCTCATCTTATTCGTTTCTTAATTTTGCATCTTTTGGTGTATAATACATGCAACTTAGGACACAAATTTGCTTCATAATATGAGAAAAGGAAAAGTTGACCAATTTGTAGTATTTTCTTACGACTTTGTTTACAAACTTTCTTTTGTTTCTGCCCAATCCGTATCTGGACGACGAGAACACAGTTTCTACGTATTTGGTCAGTTCTCGTCACTGAAACCAAGCGCTCCCAAGACGGTTTCGGTACCCCAATCCTCCGCTTGGACGACCAGATGACGGCTTATAAAAAATAATAAGTTAAAATAATCCTTAAAGAGTAAATATAATTAAAAAAAATAAATGGAATGCAAAATGAGATATAGAAAAGTACCTTTGTAGAGATGTTATTAATCTTAATTATTAAAACTTACAAATTGCCATAGGCTCGTTACCTGTGTTTTGATGGAGACTGTCAGGGAGGATTCAGCTGCAGGATTGTAGAAATAGGTCTGAGGCAGTGCAGCTACAGTTAATTGGTTATTTTTAAGTCGTGAGTGCAGGGTTTGAGAAGCATTACTATCATAATTTGAAGATAATGGCAGACATAAGGCGTGCATTACTGAAGAACGCATTGCCACCAAGACCACTGGGACCTCCTGGCATTCCAAGGTGAGGCTTCTTATCGGCAAATGTTGCGTTGATAAGTCTGGAGCAACTGAATCCTCCAAACTATTCCAAGCAACTGAACACCATTATTTTTGCTCTTCTGGTCCTGTTTCCTTGCATATTTTGGAGGAATCAAGGCACTCCATTGTACCGAAAAAGAATTACCACCTCAACGAAGGACCGTATGCAAGAACATTCGTAGTGTTGACGATGGTGTAGTACTGTTACGACGGCTCCATAGACAAACAATAGAACCATCGTATACATTATGAATGTTCTTAAATATGGTCCTAACTACCAGATCCACAGGTTAGGCTAATATTAAGATTTTCAAAAACAATATTATTTGATATACCCAAAACCTTAAGTAGAATAAGTTTAATGGTTAACATGATGTAACTTATGTTTTATTTCTGTAATAGTTAAGAAGAGCCACAAAAAGGAAGATACCTGGTACCAATTTCTTTCATATTTTAGTTGGTGGTTGTTTTGGTATTTATCTAGACTATTTCCGGAATATTTTTACAAGTTGCCACAACTCGATTTCGAAAATTTTACTGTTACCAGTGTTTATGTTTCAGTATTACAAACAACTTTTCTAAATACTATTTCTTCTGCAAATGCAGGATAACAAGGTTAGGTCACAAAGTATGTCAAGGTTAGGTCAGGTAAGGTCTTTTTAATTCTGTAACATCTCGATGCTGTGGTTAAGTCTGAAGTATGCCGGTTAGGTCCCGGTAGTTTGCCCCGGTTGTGACAACTTGTAAAAATTTACCCTATTTCCATTGTGTAGCAGTGTTACTAGATCCGACTAGGTCCCAGTAATTTTATTTTTATTTGTCTTTTAACATGTATATATTGAAGGGGAAAGCATGAGAAAATACCCAGATTTTTTTTGGTGTGGATGAGTCCTGTAGGCAAGAATAGGCTAAATGTATCTCCTGCACATTGTATAAGGTGACTAAAAGGAATTGACATCAGAAAAGGCAACTGGCTGAAAAACCTTGTTAACTCACCTGGTTAACTCGCCTGATGATGAGTTTATATACAATGTCCCACAGTCCTTAACTCCTTTTAATGAAGTCAAACTGAAAATATGGGAAACTTGGGGAGACTCATCAAATGTTTAACCTCTTGAATGAGACAAACATAAAATTTAGTTGTTTATTTTTTGTCTGTAATGCATTTGACCTTTACAGTATTGCACAAACTTGTTTATATGTTTACCACCTGATGTATGTATGATTTACAGGTTTAACATTGGGCGAGGTGGTAGGGGTAGGGGCCGAGTAGGACGACGGGACTACACCCCTGTATCTTGGCAGAGGTACTGGGACCGCTGTGAGGATGTAGCTCTGGAAGACAATGGAGATGTGTTCAGGGTGTATGTCAAGGGTGACACTGGCCCACTGCTCCTTCTCCTACATGGAGGGGGATATTCTGCCTTGACCTGGTCACTCCTGGCTGTGAGTTTTTTTACCTATTTTGCAGTTCTCTTTTACTACTGTTATCAACGCCACATTACCATTTTCTGTGTGTGTGCACATGTGTGTTAATGAATGCCTACAAATGAGAGGAGGTTCAAGTGACTAACTATGAGATGTAGGGAAATATTTGATATATGTTTCATGTCATAGGAAGCATGTCTCTTAACATAGGCCTATAGTATTTATAATTTTATTTTTTTACTGGTCTAATCAGCTAGCTAGTGCCCTAGAGATGGCTTGGATCCGGATTTTCTGGGATACTTTTGAAGATCTTTGACAAATTTGGTTAAGTTAGTTGGGAATTAACAACATTGGTTTATGATATACAGTAAAAACTTTTGAACTTACTGTATTTTAAAAATTTATGCAAACCTCAGATTGAATAGGTAAAATGTGTTGTTGAAGTTCCTCAAGCTGTCTGGCCGAGCAGCCCCGAGGTAAAGTGTGTACTGTAGTTACATGTAATGTAGGGGAGAGTGAATTGTTGGGTGTATGTAGGAGAATGGTTTGAGGAGGGGAAGATAGAAGATATGTGCATTAGGGTGCTTTCTCTGTGTATGCATCCTTAGAAATGATAATATTTTCGTGAGGTGTAGGAGTTAATTGGAAAAACACCATAATGGCAGTAAACAGTGATAGGAGATTAATGATTAATGATTCCAGATCTTGGCAATGCTTATAAAATGTATTGTATTAGACCTTTGCATAATCCCTTTCTTCCTTTCTTTCCTTGTACAGTACTTGTTTTCCATCCATGCTGTCTCCCTCACTTTTGCAGTACAGTATAAGATCTTGCTGAGCATAGTGTTGGTAAATTGGAGGGTGACTGATGCCTTCAAACTATACCAGAAAACAGATGTCCTCAGTGGTACTAATAGATGATCAAATTTCATGGCATAGTTTGTAGAAATCAGAGACCTACCAGTTCACCAACCAAAAAATCTTCCCATAAATTGTGGTACCGGTAATGTTGTTGCAGGAGCATGTAGTGGAGATGGTGGAGTGCCAGATGGTTGCAGTGGACCTACGTGGCCATGGTGACACACGCACCTCAGATGATACTGACCTCTCTGCTGAAACATTGGCCAGGTATAGATACATTCCTACTTCATTGTAGATTTTCTTTGATAATTTTATTTATCAGTTCACTATGTAAACTTGCTTGGTAAATATATTTTGTCACTCATTTACTCACATAATTTTCTTAGGCTATTTACTTGTTTACTGTACTAACTTCCTTAAAATGCAAGCTTTACTTTTTAAGATATAGTACTGTAGGTATTATAGTAACTGTACCGGTATGTTATTATAATGACTTTAGAGATACTGTATGTAATGTTTACTCTTATTTGAAAAAGGTCAGCAGAAGAAATTTTGTCAGCTGAGATAAGATTACTGTTCATAACTCTAGCCATATCACACTGGTCATATCATGAGAGTATAACATACACATACAGAGTAGATGACATACAGTAACATTTGCAGTGACCTGGGGCGGGTAGTTGAGGCCCTGTATGGGGTACAGCAACCCCCCTGCGTACTGATAGGCCACAGTATGGGCGGTGCTGTGGCGGTCCACACAGCTTACCTTCAGCATGTGGCCGGTGGGTCCCAGATGTTTTCTTCTACCACTATAATCACTGTTGTCTGTGTTTCTGTAGATGACAGTAAAATTTACAGAGAATGTGATAAAAATGGCTGAATGTGCATGCCATCCATATTCTCACCATCCCATACAGTACGTACTGTCATTCCTCACCAATTTATATATTCCTTTAATTTGTCAACCTTATGATTCCAGAAGTTGAGCCTAACATAATATTGAGCTTGTTGATTTCCAAAACATGAAGCTGCTTAACATGTAGCCATAAAACAGAACATAATCTATAGTTAATGTAAATGTTGTTGTATGTTAGGAAATTTACCATTACACAGTTGGAAATGACATATCAATAGCAGTTTGTAAAATTTCTAACTGCAATTGTGTAACAAGAATATGGCCCTTGAGGCACAATTACTACCAGGTATATTTGACTCCCCTGAGGTATGTACTATAATACACTCACTGTGTTCATTAGCACAATACTTTAGTAAGCACAGATACTATTGACAGAATTTGAGTACTGACTGTTATTTCTTGATCTTTTGTTAGCCAGCTCTTATAAGATAAGATATCATTAGCATATTTTCAGACAGTCCTTTTTGAACTAAGACCTTATGCAAACAGTGACATCAATATGTGGATTTGTTATATCGGTTATATCCGTCATTGACAATAACCAGTAATATAAGTGGACCATCTGGTTTATCTGTCTGGTGTATTTTGAGATAATGTCCTCTCCTCTTTTACCCATGTTCATCTGTGTCCAGTAGCACCATGTAGCCTTAGTTGTTTTACTGTCATTAGTGTTTTCTTTCTAATGAGACAGCTAGTCATGATTTCATTATTTGTATCAGGGTTGGCTGGTTTGGTGGTGATAGATGTGGTGGAGGGGACAGCCATGGATGCCCTCAGTTCCATGCAGAGCTTCTTACGAAGCCGACCCCAGAACTTCAACTCCCTCCAGAATGCCATTGAATGGAGGTCAGCATTGTGCCACCTTGCCTTAGTTATCTTTGTATCTCAATGATTAATTTCCACCATCTCTTTACAGGTAATATTGAATGCTAAAGTACACATATTATTTAATATACAGTACATTATATATTTGATATGCATCAAGTTCAACAGACACCAATATTCTCCACACTCCAGCTATTCCACTCCTTTCCAATATTCTTGCTGTAACCATTTTCATCACTCCATCCATGAACACATCAAACAACCATGGTGACACGGGGCTGCTCAGCCAGACAGCTTGAGGAACTTCAACAACAACCATGGTGACATTAGACATCCTTGCCTCACTCCAACAGCAATTGTGAACCAATCACTTAATTCCCCCTCTATTTTTACACAGGCTACACTACCATTATAGAAACTACCATTATATAGCAGTTTAAGAATTTTAGGAGGGTATGTGAGGGATAGTAATTTGTATATTGTGTTATGAAGAACCTAGAGAGTACATAATAAAGAATAATACATGTTTTCAACAGCATAGCTCTGTAGAGTACAGTATTATTCTTCAATTATACTTCCCAGGTCCAGACTATTGTACAGTAAATGTATTTCTGGTTTCAGTGTGCGCTCTGGTCAGACAAGAAATGTAGAAGCCGCGAGAGTATCCATGCCAGGCCAGGTGAAGAAGTGAGTGCTGAGGGTGGACTGTGATGAGCTTGCCTCCCATGGCACTCACACCAATCAGGTTTACCATATTTGATCATACTCATTCATTCTCTTATGATTCACACTGCCTGAAGATTGTAATATACGTTGCTCTAGAGTTTTATATTTTCATAGTCTTAGATATCTTTCATGCAGTAGGATCATTTGGAGGCTCACTGTGATGCTAGCTGTTAGTATATCCTGCATTAATTACCAATCTCTCATTTTATGTGAGGACTGTATAAATTTAGCCAATTAACTTCATCATAGTACAGTAATATGCTTTTCATGGGGTACTGGTTTGGTACATTACATGCATAAATTTTTAATCTTCAAGTTAGTGTTACTTACAGTGATGTAGTCATTTAGATAATTCTTTAAGGATTCATTATTGAGTCAGCTACATTCAATTGTTTTATCTTCATGTTACCATATTGTTTTTGCAAAGTTTACTTCCCTCATTTTCTGTGCTGGAGAGGATTGATTATCTTTGGGCTGTGAGAGTGACAGAATGGCAGTGCATGCAACTAACTTAACTCCCCGTAAGGGAAGTATTGCCTGCGGAGACTGGGCAGTACTTCAAGGGATTTGGCGTCCCTTCGGCCCCAGCTAATCCTTTATAGTTCTTCAAGTATCCCTCCGTTCCTTTTCTTTCCTTTGTACTTGCTGTCCCACCTCTCTATCACCCCTTCCCACTGGTGAGGGCTGGTTCTATCCAGAAATGAGGAATTTGGCAACCTCTACCACACCCTAGCCTGGGCCCAGTGGGGCTGACTTTATTCTCTGTGAATATTAGTTATCCCCTACAGGGTTAGAATAAAGATTGTTGTAGGATCTGGTCACTTTCTAGTGGATTTGACAAGATCTGCCCACATGGATAAAATATCCACGTGAGGTGTACTGCAACCAGAGGCCTTTTTTTTTTCCACTGCTGTGTGGACCGCCAGCACACGGGGTGCATTTCCCTTTGCATGCAGCAGTGTAAACTCCCTCCCCCTTATGGTCCCTTCAGGGCTGGTCTCATGGAAGGTACGGCCCCACTTGTAGCTCTTGTGGTAACGTGGACTTGGGCTCACAGCACTGGCTGTGGGATCAAAGCCTTCCCCCCAATCTCCTTGGCGGTCAGAGGCCCCCAGACTCCCTGGTCCAGTAAGCTCTGGTCCCATTTCCCTGGGATGTGTTTCGGTAGCGCATATAGGGCCAGCCCCTCCTTTATTTTAATTTGTTTTTTCACTGCGACCAGAGTGTATCAGGGGTCTGTGGGGCAGGAGGCCATTCTGCCCTGGGAGAACAACAACTAACTTAACCTCTCCCATATCTGGAGGATTTTGCAGTCCACTGGGGTCATGCCAGTGTGAACAGACTAAAATGACCATGAAACTGTTCTACAACCACACATTCCAAATATATGAACTCCCTCACACATGCATGGCAGACCTCCCAATCACACGGAGAACACAAGTATAATTGATTTGAACCCTGAAAATTCAACAAAAATGGCAATCAGATATTAAGATTGTGTTGATGAGATGTATACAGACCTTTTGTTATGCAAGTATAGTTGATTTTAACCTTGAAAACTCAACATAAAATGGCAATCAGATACCCTATTAAGAATGTGTTGATGAGATGTATACAGATTGTTACTACCCATATAATAAAAAAAAAATATCTGTTCATATTGATTATTGAGTAGTGTTGCAGCAGTGTGTATGGAATGAGTAAGCATTTATGTTTTCTCACTGTGTTTGTTGTGGGTTGCAGTGTGGAGACCGGGCAGTGTGGGACAAAAGATGTGGACAACCTGAATGAGAGTGAAAATCAGACCCAGGTTGAGGCGAGTGCTGGGCCAGCTGTAAGGTCAGATGTCATTGTAGAGGAGGGAGCTGAGTCTGAATCTAGCATCCCTACACATCCTCCTACATCTTCACCTTCCTCGCAGCAGCCTCACCTCCCGGTACCTTATACTGGTTACTAAGTGTTCTTTCATTACTTATCTGTGTTGTTCATGATACATTTTAATTGACAGGATGCCCAGGAACAGACATTTCATGACTGGTCAGAATTCCTTTCATCTCATTCCACACTAGATTCATTTGTATTTCAATACTCCCTATAGTCATGCATCCTCTGTTACTTTCTCCAGTTCACTCCTGGTAAATTCTTTATTAACCTCTTCTCTATAATTTTGTGTTAACTTCATATAGTCTACCAAATATATAACTTATCTGTCTATGGCTGTGAAATCCTATTTCCTCAAGGAACTAAACATTTTCTTACTTTACAATTAGGCACTTCTCTCTTGTCCAACTACAGTACCACTTTATCTCATAACATGCCTTCCAATATCATGCATCTTCTGTGGAAACATCCTATAATGCATTGTTTTTCTGTCTCCAGATCAGATTATGGTATTATTCTTTACCAATTCTGCTAATCTACCAATCAATACTAATTGCTTTTGCCCATACCATACCACTCTTACACACTTTTCATTGCTGTCATCATCCAGTGATTCCACAAAGCCAAGAATTATACCCTAGAACAACTGTACCTTAATTTTTTTCTCATAACTTATATACATATATATTAATGTTTCATTATTTATCAACTGTAATGATGAATTTTGATGAAGACGTGTACTAGTTGGCTAAATGTTAACCGTTGAAAATTTGCAATACATACAAGAACACCCTTAGATAGCTGAAATCCTACTACACCACTATCCCCAGGAATTGTTTTATATATTTGATTACACTAAATTGATATGGTACTATCCTAACATTCCTAAGCCCTTCCTTAACTTTGGCAGTGATAGTCCTAATAGTGGAAATGCTGTCCCCATCCCTCCTTGTCAAGCAACATTCTACTCTCAGGTAATTCATTTCCACTCCATCTGCAGTCATTTAAGCTGATGCATCTTGTCCTGTGTCTGCTTCAAACACACGCATCAGAGTTGGTAAGATTAAACTGTTCCACAATCCCCTTTTCACCTTCATACTCTCTGGTTTTGCCTTTCATAATCCCTTGCTTACACAATTCTGTTCTTAGATGCTTACTTTCTACATTCTCTCGCCTCCAAAAACTTGAGTGCCAGTACATTCTAAATCCTCATACTGTACCTCTAAAAATTATCTTTTATTTTGTCTCATTTAATGCCCTCTCTTTATTGGATGTCACCATCTCTTAACTCTTATCATCATGCACTCTGTGTTTCCTTTTCTTATATACAGCATAAAGCACATCTCCCATCATCTGTAGGCTCCTTTCACTTTGCCAACAGCACAGTGTTATCTTCAAATAAACTTGTCACCAGAGATCAATCTACTCCTTCCTGCTTCAGCCTTGCATCTCAACCTCCTCCTCATGCTTTCACTTTGCACAGGCAACTTTAATGTTTTGAACCAGGGTATAATAATTACTGTAAATTGAAAATTACAAAATAATTGAGATACATATAAAATTATTAGAAGCTGGTAGCTGAGCAAGCATATCACAGATTATCTTGTGTTCCAGACAATAGAATGCAAAAATTTTAGAGTACTGTACTCCCAATAATTTGTATTCTTATTTAGTAGGCTATTTGTCCATGTTTTATTGTCCATATATTGAACCATGTTGAGAACATTTAATTTGGAAGTAGGGAATATGCTCTTACATGCCTTTTGCACATGTTGAAGAAACCATTGATGATACATTCAGATTACTGTTACATTCTAGGTGAAAAAGTATACTTGGCGAATAGACCTAGCTGGAACAGAAAAATTCTGGCCAGGCTGGTTCCAAGGCTTGTCTGGAAAATTCTTGTCCTGCACCCCAGCCAAGATGTTACTGCTGGCTGGAATTGACAGACTTGACACAGACCTTACTGTGGGACAGATGCAAGGTGGGTCCACTTGCTTTATTTATTATTTAATTTTAATTACAATCCTGTTTTAATTTATTACTATGGGTATAATTTTCATATCCAAGTCAGTTTGAATTACTGTACTGTACTAATATTCACTTGTTGTTTTGATGTCCTACTCCTTAAGAAAAGTTAATGGTAATGTGGTGTGTTTTGCAGGAAAGTTCCAGATGCAGGTATTGCCTCAGTGTGGCCATGCTGTGCAGGAAGACACCCCAGACAGAGTTGCTGAGGTACTGGCTACCTTCCTCCTTCGTCAAAGACTCACCGTACCCAAGGGAGAATTCCAGCGGTAAGTGCACACTTGTACAATTGGCCTCAAGATATACATAGCACTTGCTGTAAGGATAATTATGCTGACTCATTCAAATATTAGCCTAATAACATTACTAGGAAATTTTGGTGTTAGGAAAGTAATGTACTGTACTTAATTTTCTAGTTGTTACGAACCCTTGATATCAGTGATGTACATGAATTCCTGAGGCCGACTGTACATTACATACTGTGGTTTACAAGGATCTTTATTAACTGTGACCTTTATTGCCACATGTTAACTAATTAAGACTATGTTCTTTAGGAGCTGGTCTTTGTCAACATTGTAACATACATGACTAATAGTTGTATAGTAGTGTAGTTGTTATATGGTGAGGAATAGTGAATATTTAATATCTACTCCACAGAAATATGTTAACAACAATATTTGTGGTCCAGTTGTTATATAATATAATTGTAGCAGTTTTTCGTAAAGCTATATACTGTATATCATTACAGTATTCATGAATTATTAGGAGGTAGCATCTTTACTTGAGTGTCTTCTTTCTTTTCTCCATTTAATGAAGTAGGAAATGGAGGCCTGTTCCAAAATCTAAGTTGCTGATTCTCCCAACAGGAATTTTCCTGCCTGCTGATCACAATTGTGATATGGAAGTCTACTGTCAAACTTCTCATCAGCAAGGAACATTATGTATAACCTAATTAATAATTTACTTAATTGTTTAATGATTGATTTAAAATACAATTTCACAACCTACCTTTGGTGTACAGTATGATGTAAAATAATTTGAATAGAAATATATAATTAAAACTATAGTGTAGTAGGGAAGGAATACTGTAGGGTAGTAATTGAGAGTGAGAATAGAGAAATGGGCGAGTGAGGAGCAGGGTGGGTTGAAAGGTATAAGAGTGAGAGTGGCGCCAGTTGACAGGGGACAGAGGTGCATGGAGGCGATTCATTTGTGGCCACCACTTCAGGGATTGAGGAGTCTGGCAATAGATAGATAGATAGATAGAAGACTGTATTTGTGAAATAAATATCTCGTCAACTGGAGACACTTCTGCTGTGGCCACCCGCTTGGAGGGAGTTCCCGGAGGGAACGAGGCGTCAGAGCTATAGATAGATAGATAGAATATCTCATCAGTTGCTACAATCCTGTGTTGAGTGGGGTATATTACCAAAAGTACAAGTCCTATGCATTCTTGGACATAGTTTCCAGGATGTGTATGGAGACATCTGACATTGGAGCATTTAGGATGCAATCATATTTAATGTATGTAAAGAATAAGTTTTCAGAGTATTATAATTATCTACTTTTAATCCGTTATGTTGAAGCCACTTGATACAAATATTTAAAACCCTTAAATTTTATTAATATTAGTGGGTGTAATGGGTCAGAGTGCCTCTTTGGAGTCTCGAGCCCTTCACTCTTGCCTGGGTTTGAGTTTTTTCCCATGTAATGCCATCCCTGAGATTAGGTTGGCCTCCCGTCCCTTAAATGACCAGGCCATGGTAACCTAGCCTCAGGCCCCCACACTACTGAGTACGGATGTTTTATTTCTTAGTGGTAAAGAACTGTGAGAGTTTTCGAAAGATTTGTGACGGGCTTTGCAAAGGTTATGTGAACAACACTGGTTGAAAGTGAATATTGGTATGAGCAAGGTAGTGATTGTAGAGAGAGAGTGTGTGAGTGGATGGTGAGAATCTTGAGGAGGTTGAAGAGTTTAAGTACCTTGGAGTTGTATTAGAAGTAGAAAACAGAGTAACCCAAAGGAGAAAGATAGCAGGTGCATTGAAGACACTGATTTACAAATAGGTTAAGTGCAGTCACAGGAAAAGGTTTACATGAGAGACTATTAGTTCCACTTTGACTTTGACATACAATTGTGAAACCTAGGAGTTGCATGATTATGAGAAATTGAGAGTCATAGCAGTAGATATGGATATGCTGAGAAATATGTGTAAAATCAGAAGAATTGACTGGGTGAGAAATACTGAAATCTGTTTAAGGTGTGGTGTGAACAAACCACCCAATCAGAGAATGGAGGAAAGTGTTATGAGATGGTATGGGCATGTGAAATAATACAAAATATATGAGTAATTTTCAGAGGCGGAGATGAAGGGGAAGACCAGGGAGAGGATGGAACAATATGGGAAGTGATTGTGTATGACAAAATGGAGTAAATATGAATGAAGCAAATGAACTGGTGCATGATAGGCAAGAGTCAAAGTGATTCACAAGGAAAAGTGTATGTTAAGACTGGGGTTGGCAACCTGGTAGTGAATGTGGCCCATTTACAGGGTATTCTGTTCTCCTGTGTTCTGATTTCATTTTTACACTCCTGGTCTTGAGCCCCCATCAATTGGATAAAGGAAAATGAGAGGTATTGATGATAATGAACTACATTATTATGTACACTAGGTACAAACAAAAGCTATGTAGGCCTTGTCCAAGAATTGAATCACTCTCTCACTTTGCTACATCCACACTAGAAATGTGCTTTTCACTAGCCCAGTACATTAAACAGTTTCACATATTTTCATATAACTCCTGTTGGAAGGGCAAGTGAAATGCACACTGGTTTGCTTGTTTACAAGTCCAGTGTATTCAGGTTGTTCTGCATTGAAGGTGTATGACTGTGTTCTCTGTCTTCCATTGGATGAAGACATCTTTATACTATACAGAGGTTCCTTACAAAACATATATCATGTCCATAACCTCAGTGCATAACAAAGACTCTTTGTACAGTGCTGTATTTAGCAACAGAGAGTAGATAATGTAGGTAAATGACAGAATCCAGTATGATAAAAATACCATTTACTTACCATTATATGACATATATACATGTTCAGAATCAGTTAAAACAAAACACATACAGAACGCCAGCTGGTTCCTTGTAATGCCTCAGTAATGTAGCAAAATTGTAGATGCTGTAGTTAAAAGGATGGGTGTGCTTATATCATTATGAATTTGAGTGAAACAAATAAATAGAAACAATGCTTTTTTGACTGACAGTATAGTGTGAAATATGGTGTGTGTGATCACCTGGGCACCTGTTATGTAGCAGAACAACAGACAGTCACTGATATTTACTTGGATTTTTTGGGAATTAAGGTAGTTAGTATTGGTGATAGAAAAAGAGTTTGATGGTGGGAGTGGGACATGCACATCCTAACATCATTAGTTGCTACATTATCCTTCACAACTCGCATGCACAAACTTGCAAACTAAACCAAGATAACACATTTTATTAGTCACTTACATTATATTATAGCAGCTAGCATCTCTCTTGTTTTATGATATACAGTATACTGCTTTATCAGAAATCTTACAACTATTCTTCTCAGTTCTGTCACAGCTAGCATACAGTATGTCTGCATTACTGTACTATTATTTTTGTAGCAATCATCCTGTAATAACTCTCTGGAGTACCATACACACCACTGGTACACTTGCCTCAGAAACTTCCTAGATTCCTAAGCAACACTTCCTTTCAGAATGTGATTCCACTTGTAAAGGAGCCCTTGCAAATTAAACTTTATGTATATACAAGTATTCGTGGAAACCATATATTAATATAAATACAAGTACTGTATTCATAAAAATAATATACTGTACAGAATTATTTTAAGTTTTAGAAATGCTGAAAGTTTCTACTACCAAAACTAATTGCATCATCATCAATCACCCATATGCCTTTATTGAAGGGGCCAGTTCTGGTTATGTTTCAAAAGATTCAGTAGGTTTCCTGAGGAGTCACTCCCTTTGTCTGCCAGGAGGGCATAACCACTGTCTAGTACTTAACGTACTTACCCATGTACTGTAATGACATTCATCCAGAAAGAATTCTTCACCTAAAATGGTGCCCCTTTTTGAGGTTTGTATAGTATTTTACTGGGGAATTTAGGAACTAACTGAGACAACTGCCCCCCCTACACACACACACAACAATATATTGCTTTGGTTAAAGATGAGGTGCTTGGCCACTTATCATAATAGTGCAGCTTTTGATTGATGTATTTATAGCTTATATGCATGAACAGTTGTGAGCTAGATGATGATGAAGACTGCTATGATGGCACCATGGATCCTACATTGTACTAATCATTGATATCACCTAGACTACGACTTTTCATGCATATGGTTCTTTCAGAGGTGTTTTATAGATTGCTCAAACTGTACTTAAGGCTAAATGATAACTGATGTACAGTCAAGGTTGTGTAGAGTACGCTCTGATGGGACACCAGGCTGTTTTCCAAGTCATTTTGACTTGGATATTAAACACCCAAATCATGACCATTGGACATGATAATTATTGTGTTGATTTGTAAATACTGTTGAAATTTTTCATTGCTTATCATTGAGTTCACTAGGCAACACTAACACTTTTGGTTATATTTTAGCCTTTTAAAATTTCAGTACAGTATTCATATACTGTACAGTATATATTTTTTAAAATTTAAATTGCTTTACTAGAAATAATCCTAATATATAGGATTGACACATTGTTACTGTTTAAGCCCTACATTGTTACCGAGGAATACTTGAAAGACCAGTCTGTGTTACATTGTCACAAATAACACTCTAATAGTAATTTGACAAATGTGCTATTGTAAACACATCTAGGGACATTACAGCATTATATATTCTTATGTTGTAGTACAGTTGGAAGATCTATATGCTGTAGGTGTGAAAAAAAATATCTTGTACAGTATTAACAATATTTATATGTATACGACCCCTTTTTATATTTGAGGCTTCTACTATGTATTTTAATTGTAAGTTATGGAATTGTATTTGTGTGAATCGTATGTGTCGGTGTAGATTTAACAGTAGTTTAGATTTATTTGGTTGTGTGTCCCTGATTCACTGGCATGTTTGTGGTGCAGATTACCTTCAATTGATATGATGTGAAATTAAGATCAATAATAATAATATATAACAGTACATTGTATTTGATAAGTATGTTTGCTGTCAACCTACTAAATCTTTTTGTGATAATCCATAGCTACCAATATATATTGATGGATGTGTAATAATACTTAAAGTTTGAGGAATTAGAGAAGTGTCCTGAAGAATCATATTTAATTTTGGAGTCTTATAAAATATCCTGTGCACATGATGAAACTGGCCTGCTCTGTGCTACTCCCTAGCATGTTGAAGTGTCAAGTACTTTTTGTGAGTTAATTTTGTGTGAGACAATTACTACACTCTTGTCAAGCACTCTCTATTGTTAGTTAACTTGTACAATACTGTATTGTAGAAATGATCTGTGCTAACAATGACATACTTACTTTTATGCAAGTGCTTGTAGCACACAAATGAATATTGACAATATAATATACTGAATGTTATGCATCTATAAATGTATCACCAGAGGTCATGGTAATCATATGTGTTGTTTGTGGATTTTTATTTTTTTTTACTTTTCACACATAACTTATAGGATTCTAGACGAGCTGGAGGCTCTTATGAAATGATCATCCCCTGTTGGGGAGTTTCCTGGAGGAGTTAGATATGTAACTCATTGATTGATTGCAATTAACATTTGTTAATACAGTTAGTAAGCTCCTATTATCTCATCAGTCTTACTGTAAAGATACCAGATATCTGGTTTCTACAAACTGAAAGGGAACATACAGTATTTGGTGATACTGGACAAAATGAAGCCTCCCTTTTGGGTGGTAGGATTTTGTCAGCAATTTGGAGGCTATTTCTAACAGCAAAACATTGGTACTGGTAGCTTGTTTTACAAGCATAGCTTGGAGGAATTACTAGCCTCCAGTTCACAAAAATCTTACCCTCTGTAAAAGGACGATCTCTTCATTGCAAGTTGGAGGGCTACTTATTCGTCCAAGTTATGCTACAAAACTGATTCCCTATTTGTAGGTTGAGACAATCACTTTCCTGGTACAGTTTGGTACAGTTGCCCTCCAATCCAATTAGCCTAACAGAGATGACCTCCTTAGGAGGGCATATACAGTATCTTCATATATATTTATCATGACCTCTGGTGGTAACATACTGTACATAAATTTAGTACTAGAGTGTACTGTACAAATATAGATGCATATTATATATATACATATATATATGAGTATATGATTATTCATACCATTGTCAACAACTTAAGACGATGCTAGACTTGCAGAATATCCACTGCACAACACTTAGTAAAGTTCTAAGCATACAGAGAGTAGTGCATGTGTACACTTAACTAGAAATCTAAGCATGTTCTGGCAAGTCCTGCTGTTAACAGTAAACAGCGAGCCAGTACAGTAGTAACTTTACTGCATGGATAAGTGACCATTTTATCATGTTCCAAATTGTGGTAAGAGGTGCTTTTATTCCATAGTCCATGATGGAGGCACCAGAAGTGTGCAAATGCAGTGTTTGCTGATTGTACATGGTTGTAAGGTTCTCACTGGTCACAAATTACACTAAGGTGACATTGAGGCAAGGAACCTACCCTACTCCTGCTCAGTCTTGACCCCCTGTTTCCTTTATGTTGATACAGATAAATGTTACGTTAGAGTACAGAATTCTGGTATAATAAGTTTGTAGCTTCATAATTTCGTATCTTAAAGCAAAAAAAAATCATTTTAAAGAAGAATAAAGCTGGGAGGGGCAGGCGAGACTGAAGGTGGAGCAGGGCAGTGGCTGACGTTCTGTGTGGAGCAGGAGACCCTCAGAAGACATGTGTGACTAGACTGGATGAGGGTCTGCCTGGTTGGATACAGGCAGCAGCAGGACAATACAGCCCTGCCATGCCCGTGAGCAACACCGGTACCCGGGCAGGGTCGGAAGGGGGAGAGGGGCAATGGCGGGGCAGGGATGTGCAGTGCTGAACTGTTACAAAGGTGCAATGGGCTGCACCTGACTTTCCCCCCCCCCCGGGGTAGACACTCACTGTTGCACAGTACTGCTGCTGGGACTTGCCTCACCATTGTCACATCTTTTGGCTACTGACTTCATCTTGGTAAAGGCAGCCTCAGTAAAGGCAGTACAGACACCAGGTGAGCATAATAGCCTCCAAACACACAGCTTTGGCCCAACATGACCATGTAACTATGTTGTGAGCAAGAGGAAGAGAATGCGTTGTGGTCCAGTCAGAGCTGAAGCTTATCCTTGGTGAAGCTGTGTAGACATTGTTGGAGTTGTGGAAACATGGTAGCTCATAACTACAAGCAGCCAATATTTCTTATTCCACATGTGGCAGATGGGTGCACGGACATGGGAAATGGGAGTAAGCAAGGTTATTATACTCAACCACCTTTGGCCCTCATTAGTTTCAATAAAGACATTCACCAACACTGACTGACTCACGACACAAATAGCTTTATGCTATAATCTTGGCAAGTTTAGATATACTGTATAAGAGTATTTTCACACATACAATTTTCCATTTATATAATTCTCTCTGTATTTCATTCAGAGAATGGCATTTTGTCTTCCTGTTAGAAGTCTGACATCACTTTAACAGCACTGTTCTAATACTTTCGTACTACCTAATATGGCACTCATTTCCATCTTGTACTCCACATGGTATCTTCATGGGAATACATCATAAGTGACTGACCTAAGACACTGATATGTTGCTTAACTCAACGTTTGTTTATAGCTCGAATATTGCAATGGGCATGTATGGCACATTAAGGTAAAGGTAGCACCATTCTCGTGGCTGTTGGCACCAGCTCCACTAGTCCTCACACACTGACTAAGATTGACAAGCGCATACATTGTGGTCGACATTTGATTCCAGGAGGGATAATTTTATACATTAAATAAATAAAATAAAATAAATTATGTCCCCATGTTGTGGACCTTCCTCGCATGTTTATACCCTAGGTATTTACATATATAGTTCACTATTATGTACACAAGGAAGGGTATGGCAGAAGTATATACACTAAGCATGAGGTGAAGTGTGAGGGGAGCTGCCATGCCCCCTTGGCCGCCTCCATCGCCGGCCATCATGGCGGTGGCGGACGTGGTAGGAGCGGGCGGCCGAGGGCGCCACGGGAAAGGGCTGCAGTGGGGGGGGCGTTGTGAGCGTCATGAAGATGGGTGGAGGTGTGGGCATAAAGCGGGGGCGAGGGGCTGGGGTAGTGGCTGATGAAGAGTTTACAGGGACCGGATGCTGTCGCTGGTGACGGATCCGTCTGCCCTGGGACTCCACCTGCACTTTTTCGCGGCCGTGGCGCATTGGCCGCTGATGGCTGGGTCTCGGCCGCTGCCTCTGGCGATGCTGTCCCACACTCTGCCCCTCTGGCCTCACTTTCCCCCGCTTCTTCTGCCCAGGGGTATTTGTGTCCCGGTCTTGCTCCCGCCTCTGTTTGGCACCTCCTGTACCTTTTTTGGCTCCTGAGTTTTCCCTCTTTCTCCCTTTACTTTCTCTGTGTCTTTCTCTCTCTCTCTGTCTTCTTCTATCACGACATTTTCTATTCCTACACCTTTTTCTTCTTTTTTTACACTTTCTTCTGCCTTTTACAGTCCTGCACCTTCTGCTACATCTTTTTCGACCTCTGATAATGCGACAACGTCTTGAGGCTGGTTTTCGTGGAGTTGGAGTGGTGGTAGTAGTTGTTGTGGTGGTGGTAGGGGGTGGTGTAGTGGTGGTGGTGGTAGGGGGTGGTGTAGTAGTGGTAGTGGTGGTGGTTGTTGTTGTGGTTGTAGTTGTAGTGGTAGTGATTGTAGTTGTTGGCACCACATTTACAGCAGGACTGTTGGAACGAGAACTGCCAGAATTAGTGGTGTTGTACTCATTGTAATCTTTACAGTATTGAGGTGGACGTCCCACCAGCCTTGCTTGGTAACTCTCAATGATGCGTCTGGCTTCCTGTAGGGGAGTCCAAGAAAACAGGAAAAAGTGCTCCTTGCCCAGATGGCCTTTTACCCAGCGAGCACGCTTGATGCGCCCCTTTGGAGCGATGGCCAAGTAGCGACCCCTATAGAGCAAACTCTGTAGTGTGTCATAGTTGGATTCCTCATAGGTACGCACAAACTCACACTCTGATGTTCGGTTGCACTGGAAAAGAAAGGCTTTGATTAATGTTTGAGATTGAATATAGTGTTTTATCAACATTAATATTCTAGAGATAAGAATTGATTAAACATACAGTACTGTAGTTGTAAATTAATTGTACTGTACCTATTATGCAGGGAATAAATGTGTGTGACTATATAACTCTGCATTCTGAAGTTTTAACTGTATTGTACTGCTTCACCAAATGCCCTATATAGCCTGGCACTAGTTTAACATTATTGTATTGTCTTCTACATATAGCAGAACCACCTACAACCTATAGCAGAAAGAAAAAAATAAATAGATATTATCTAAAATAAGTGAAAATCTTGGTGTGATATAAACTTGTAGCAGGTGAGTAAGAGTGATTGAAGCTGGGAGTTTGTTGAAAAATGAATGAGGTAAAAAATTTGTGATTAGGGATGTAGGTAACAATATTTAATGACAGATTAATAGCCTCCCGCCCTTTTCCCTAAATATAATCTAATTTGTAGTTTGCCGACTCTTCCCTTTTTCTCTGCTAAATTTTCCTCTACCGCCCTCATCCCTCAGGTCTTGTTGCCCATTGTTATAAAGTTTGATAGAGACTAGAGAACCCCCCAATGTTTTTGCCAATATGATGATGTTTGGAGGATTGAATTGTTTTCATCTTGCCAACGGTACACCAACTTCCTCTTAGTTTAAGACATCAAGGTTATTATAGGAATATAGTAAAGACCAAGTTCATCTTAATAATTGATTGATTGATATTAGGCGCCGCAACATCGAGGTCCTATAGCGCCAGAAAAAAAAGGTGATAGAGAGGTGTGACAACAAGCAGGAAGGAAATAAAGAGAAAAGGGTCAGTCTAAGAACTGAAAGATGGGAACCATTTAGTCTGGTCTCACTAGCAACCTTCCTAGCATGGGAAACCCTCTCTCCCCGAAATCGGGGCAGAGCAGGGGCCGGAGCCCCCTCAAGTCTAGCTCGCCAGGTCTCAGATACACACAAGCCCCCCCACCCCGTCAAGGCGATTCCCGTTGGGGGGTCATCTTGATAAGGATAGCCCATGTTGTGATTAGGTTATTAAATGCAATTATTAAATCAAGAGTGACAGTAAAGGGAAAGGGGGACGATGTAATTTGAAGCAGAAAAGATATGGGTGGAGTGCAAGGGATGTTTGCTTGGTTGGGGTTAATGTTTACTTCACACCTCTGCTGATGTTTAGTCTGGTGTCCCCCACCCCACCCTCTCCAACCCTTCCTTCCCCCCTGCCTCTCATCCCTCCCTTGCATCCCCTCTATCACTCCCTTGCCTCTTTCCTCCCTCTATCACTCCCTTGCCTCTTTCCCTATCCCCATCCTTCTCCCCTCCCAAACATCCACCCACAACAAGCAATCCATCATCACTTCCATTGCTACAAATCAAGCAAAGCTATACCGTAGTCATTGTGAGGGATGATGAAGTAACGGTGCTGGTAGTACATACGTTCACCACGCACGCACGGACGGACGACCCAGTATATAGCTATAGGCACACACACGCACCAGTACATAAAATATTCGATTGAGATGTAGGTTCCACCGTCGAAACAAGTGAGTTGGCATATATAACATGGACGAGCAGGTATCACTATTTTCCTCCGTTCTGTGGCCAATCTTAGACTTCCTACGTTCTTAAATCTTAAATCCGTTTAAAGAGATGCAGTGGACAACGACAAATCAATGCCATGCAAATTTAGCTCTAGATCGGATGATGATGGAAGGAAAACGGGAGGAAATACGTGCAGTCGCGGGAAAGAATATACACACACACAGGAGTAACATTTGAAACTTTAACTTACCCTCTTTGTGGTTAGCTGGATAGGTTTCTTTTAAGTATGTTTTAACAAACAGTATCTTCTAACGTGTTACAAGCAGCTATACTTTTACCACGAAAAGAAGAGTATATGAAAAGATTATAGTTACTTGTCTTAGTCTTGTCATCTATACGTAACCATAACTAAAGTCAACGGTTGCAAGGTTGATATGGAGTAGACTAACTTTTTAGGGTTACTGCCCCCTCGTCCTATATACAGACATACAGTATTTATATGCCTCGTGTTAGGCTTCCCGCTGTCTCTCCTTCGTTCCTTGAGTTTCAATATGGGGGTCAGCTGGTGCGGAGAAGTGAAAAGAAGGTTGGTCGGTGTTGAGAGTGGAGGGCAGAAAGTGTGTGTGTGTGTGTGTGTGTGTGTGTGTGTGTGTGTGTGTGTGTGTGTGTGTGTGTGTGTGTGTGTGTGTGGGGTGGTGACAGCTGGAGTGAAGGGAAGATGAGGTGTTGAAGGTGAGATGTGGATAACAGTGAGGAGATCAGGGGTTGAGGAATAGGGTGCTGAAGGGGAAGCAGAGATGAAGAAGGAAGAACAACATTGCCGTGTGTTGAAGAGGTGTGGATAACTGGGATGAGGGGTGCATGTGAAGCTGGCTGGCTGAAGGAGAGTGGTGTGAGGAGATGGGGATAGAGTGTTGAGTGAGAGGTGTGGAAAGCTGAAGGGAGAGGTAGGTGACAAAAAGTATGCAAGTGTGACGGAGGATGAATCGGGGAGAGAGAGAAAGGTGAGAAGTTAATTAAGTGAGGAGAGGTGAATGGATGATGAGAGAAATATGGATGGGCAACTGAGAGGGGAGAGTGAAAGATTGATGGAAAGATTTGAGTGAGATAATAGAGTAAAGGTGAGGTGAGAAGCGATTGGAGATGTGTGAGTGAAGTGTGGAGGAATGAGGTTAGAAATAGTGAATATTATGAAATGTGGATAAACCAAGTGAGGAGACTGCAGAGTAGAGATGTGAGGTGTCGAGGAGTGAAATGAGGAGAGGGGAGGGGATGGGAGTGTGAGACGAGGTAAAGAGAGGGTGGTGTGGATGGAACTGTGGAGTAGTGATGGGAGGGAGAGGAGGAGGGAGGTAACCATCACCCACCTACCTACCCACCCTCCCACCCAGCCAGCCAGCCTGCTGGACCTCACCGCTCCAGCAAAATGGCCACCCACGACACCACCCAACACTGGCACTCCGGCTACATTCACACCAGAAAGATGGACAGTGTAACAAACTTCACATTAAGTAGTACCGGACGCCACTACTGCCTTGCCACTAGACCAACACACATGGCTGCACTCCACTCACAACGTAACAGACTGCCTGGCTGCCCGGCCACCAAGGAAGACCTGCCCACCGTGGTTTCATATCTTGCAACATTCACCATTTGTCAACAAGTTTTGGAGTGTTGGCCGAGTGTGCAGGTGTGTGGAGGATGAGGTGAAGGGGGGATGTCTGGCTACCACAACAGGGGTAGAGGACAGGTGTGGAACCGTATGTGTGTGTGTATGTGTGTGTGTGGTGGCAAGTAGGTGGCCACCCAGTGAGGCTCGTGACCTGCCTTCCAACCAGCCACCTTCTTTTCTCAGTGCCACAGTCCAGGTGTGGAGCTGGAAGACAGTCACACTCATCGTCTTTTGTTTACCCCTATCCTCCTCCTCCTCCTGGTGCCTCTCTGCTTTAACAGGAACTGGACTTTTATTAGGACAAGTCCAATGCTAAGCTTAAAATAAAGGCATATACTCACAGCTAGAACTAGGACCCAGTACTCCTTTGAATTTAAGCTTGAGAATAATGACGAATGGTTCGATAAGAGAATGCAATAGTTTGGTAGCGTCAGATTGACTGATCAACAGATTGATATCAGGCGTTGCAACAGCGAGGTCATTATGGCTGATAGCATCAGAAATGTAAGCACAAGAACATAATTATATAAACTACGAGGGATTCTATCAATACAGGACCTCCGAGCCTCATCAACACAAGAGGGTCTAGTAGCCAATATGGAAACATGTTTTATTATCTTCACTTTCCAGCCCTTGAGGTCACACCACTACAGTCTCAGTAAAAATTAGTTTTATTTTTATCTTGATGGACGCCGGTGATAGGAGTTTATTGCCTAGATAGGAACTGGCAGCTTTGATTTAGAAGATGAATGTGTTTTACAGCATATTATATTGTATTAGATACACGTAATCGTTTCCATATCTTGTATTAATAGACGAAATATGTTTGTGTCGCCTGATAACATTGTAGGAAGGTGCGTCTTCATAATGGAGTTGGTTGAGGGGTTGTATACATTATGTCATTAGTTATTGTCAGGTATAATAGTAACAGTATGTTGTTAGTTGGTACCAGGGTACAAACATTAATATTGACTTGAAGGAAGGGCCACGTGGAACAAAAGTCACACCCAATGTCATTTATAAAGTGACATTGGTCACACCTAGGCTAAAAGGGACACGATGACGGCTAAGATGGCTCCATAAATACTGTATAGTCTATGGTTCGTGGTTTATCTTCAGTCACATACACACAGGCCATACATGTTGTACAGTGTAAGCATCAGTATATCATTATATAGTCGTGTTGTGACGTATATTGAAAAGGTAAGCCGACGAACTAAACTTGTGGTATATTACGCCGAGTTTCATTGGGGTTCTCATAATGTTTTACGGGGATACATTTAACATTCAGATAAAACCACGACACAACTTATGGCACTCATTGTACAGTGCGGTGCGAGGTGAGGCGAGGTGAGGAGAGGCTGTCCACCCCAGGCTCGTATTTCCCAGCTGTGCCCGCTCTTGTCCACGTCTCCTGAATTCTAATGCACACAAACTCAACCTTCCTAAATCACAGGAGGAATGGCGGGGGTATGCTTGGTGAATCAGGGGTAAATAAGTGATCACAGATAGTTAAATCTATGCGGTGGTATTGACGTCATCATACAGGTCAACGTCATTGACTGACCCTTGACCTTTACTCCATATGGTTCGTGGTTTGTCCTCGGTTAAGTGTGTAAATTAGAAAATAAACATGTTGGTCAGCAGGTGGAGGTAACATATTGATGGTTAACTTAATAGAAGGTTTAATAATCCTTCATACAATGCCACAGATCACCTACTAATGCACAGTTCAGGGCACTAGTGGTAAAGTTCTCGACTGCCGTTCATGAGGGCACGAGTTCAAGGCTTGGTAAGTTGGTGTGGGGTAAGGTTTACTTGTACCGTATACTCACTGTGGGCTTCATTAGGGTACCTGTTTGACTCGGCTCGGTTGGAATCCATTGCTCATAATCAGACTTGCCATTGCGTTGGTGCAAAGTTTGTGGGTATGAGTAGAGCAGAGCCCTCTTTTAACCACAGTACAGCAGGGCCACATGGTCCGTATGGCTTGTCTCGGTGGAATTAATGTCCTTTTTGACAGTTTGGAGGGTTCAAAAGCCTCTAATAATGCTGTGATAAAAACTATACTCCAACTTTTATAACCTGGGAAAAATGTCCTGGCTTTTTCAGTAAATGTAATGCAATCCAAAGCAAACTACAACAAACAATTAAGTAGGCATCTCCAATGACTAAACCAAGGAATGTACGCGAACGTGTAACTAAGGCCACATTACTTAGAAGGGGTCTGTGCATTTTAGCCAAAGAGAAAATAATAATAATAATAATCACTACCGTAAAACCTGTGGTAGTGGTGTGGGCAACTCACCAGCCGCCAACACACATTCTTGCCGTGCGCGCCATGCCTGCTTGATATTCTGCACGCCGCGAGTTTATTTCATGCTTCAGACGGTGCCTTAACCTCGCCACGCCAGGAACGCGACATATTACTGCTGTGTACAAGCGATGTTGTCATGACAGCAGCTGTTTGGCAAATATACAGCGTGTACTATTTTGTTTACGAGGAGGAGGGAATGGGGGGGAAGGAGGAGGAGGAGAAGGGGGGAAGAAGAAGGATGAGGAGGGGGGGGGGGGGGAGGAGGTGTTGGCGATAGTATGTCTGTTGTGATCATCCCAGATTTGCTGACTGGATTATGACGTCAGTAGAATATTTGATTTATCAACTGATTAGGCTAGTCGAGGAGTAAGTATAGAATGATGAATATATCCTTTTACTCCGAGAGGTGGCCTAACAAATACTCAGTTAATATAAAGACAAGTAAGTAGACAGAAAGGTGGATAAGCAGATATAAAGATAAACTATTGTACAATCACCTGTCATTGTTCTTGGTGTTTGCGTTTTTTGTGATGCTTGTTTAGCGAATAATATGGACACACGAATGACATTGTAAGGTGAATCTTCATTGCGTTTTTGTAATAGGTTAAACCAGCATTACATTTTCTTTCACCAAGGGATGTAAGATTCACTGGTTTTCTTCCAGTTGATACCAAACTTTTAATTATATGTTCTGAGTAGCCTTCTCTCTCTGTTTACAAATGGTCCCTTTAGAGGTGTGTTGCTTGGAAAGATGTGGTCGATATTTTAAGGAAGTAGTTAGTGCATTGTTGATAAATCCAGAGCAACTTATTCCTCCAAATTCCTCCAGTCAACAGGCCACCATTATTTTTGTAAGTCTGGTACTGTTCCCTGGCATACTTTGGAGGAATCAAGGCATTCTAATGTACCAAATGTATATTATACCCTTAAGTATTCTAACTCTCATTTGGACACCTTTTCTATCTTCATCTTTCACTCCTTTACCCCCTCCCCCTTTTTTCTTTTATTTTCGTGCTTTCTGTCGCACTTCTCGATCTCCTCCTGTGTGGTACAAGGTGTTTCAGTCTTAACACACTCTTATTTCTACACCTTTACAGAATCACTTATTATAAAATGCAAAAAACTCACCAAAGAATACATGACAACGAAGGGTAATAATATGATTCAGTCACTCTTATGTATGTACCGAATCTCTTGGAGGCAACTGTACCGATTTTAATAATACAAAACACATGGTATGCATTTCTCTTTGTCTGTCTTGGTGGGTGGGCTGGGGTGACTGCAATGCTCCCCCCCCCCCACCCGACCCCCACCCTCCACCTGACATGACCTTGCCCGGGTGAAAGGTCAGGTTGGCTTGTAATCTGTGTCATTGTCTTGCCGTCCCAATGTACAATAACTGTAATGTACACAAATTATTTCAGCCTGCCTGCACGTACAGTCGAGGTCAATAGGTCAATAGGAAACAGATCAAATTGGGGGCCAGTGCATGTTGTCCTGACTCACTGCAAACTGGTATATATCTCCCCCTGTTCCTCTCCCCCAGCACACACACACACACACACACACACACACACACACACACACACACACACACACACACACACACACACATCATTTCCTTGTTTCATCTTCCATACGTGGTCTCTTGTTTAACTCTCTCATCTCCCGTATTTGTTCCCCTCTCTCCATCAGTTGCTATTGCTCTCTCTCGCTCTCTCACAGAACAAAAAAAAATTATATATAAGCAATATACATAAAAAATGCACATAAATATATTAACAAGGTGTAAAGGAGGACTTAGTCCTCAAAGTAATTTTTTATGAAGATAATCTGTGAATAGTTAATAGTTCACACGACCACCGTCAGCGAAACGTGGCATGTCCAGACCGTAGAGTTTACCGTAAAATGATGAAGTTCATAAATCATTTTGCCGCTGACAGACGCTGCGTCGGCTACTGGACACCAACCATGTGTGCAAACCCAACTTTTGTTGTCGTTTATTTCTTATTTTTTTCTAATGAATGCTTAGCCTCTTTCGTATACGGTAATCTTTCTCTGATAACATCTTAAGTTACGAATAATATCAGTCATCTTTGTATTTATGATCGTCTCCTGTTATGTAGCTTCTCTGTATCTTCAATTAATCATGACATTATCGATCTTTCACTTCATATTATTCAGTGTAAATTCCCTTGTATTGCCTGCGGTGATGTGAACAGAAATTTTAGGGTTTGGGCGCCCCTTCAGCCCCTCAATACAATATATACCCCTTCCCATGGCCTGCCCTTCCAATCCTTTCAGCGAGGTCGTTCCCTCACCAACACATTTTCCCAACACAATCATCAATTAAACCTACACGAGAACTGACTGGACTGACTGACTGACTCATGGACTGACTGACTGACTGGACCCCACACTTGGCCTGAGACTGGCAAAGGGAGGCAGACACTGTGAGGGAGGATGGGAGGGACTGGTTATGTGGAATGTGGGAAGGAGGGAATATATACATGATGAATGAAAGACGCTGTTGTTACTGTTGCTGTTGTTGTTGTTGTTGTTGTTGTTTTGGCTGCCACACTTGGGGAAAGTATATAGTGACTGAGAACAATGTCGAGTTAAGGGATACTGGCATCGCATTAAGGGGAGAGTATACTTTTGGTACATTGGAGATGCCTTGATTCCTCCAAAGTATGCCAGAAAACAGGACCAGATGAACAAAAATAATGGTGGCCTGTTGCTTGGAATAGTTTGGAAGAGTAATTTGCTCCGGATTTACCAACTGTATCCTCCTTTCCTTAAAGCAGCATATATGGATCACGTTAACTGAGGGTGGGAAGGGACATTATTACTATAACACCGTCAACATGTCACGTTACTCAGGGACTGGTTGTATTAGGGACTATAGAGGGGCTGGTTGGCTGACAAGGGAAAGGGAACCAAAGACTGGAGCTGGCTGTAAGTTTGGGGATGACTGTATGGAGGAACAAATACTAACTAACTATACCTGACTAACAAACGAAATGACTCACGAACTATCTAACTACCTGACTAACAAACTAAATGACTCACGAACTATCTAACTATCTGACTGACTGACTAACTAATGAACTAACTAACTACCTGATTGACTGAATAACTCACTAACTAACAGACTGACTGACTAATGAACTAACTAACTAGCTGATTGACTGTATAACTCACTAACTAACTAACTAGGTGATTGAGTGACAGGGTGCATGGTACGGTACTCACACTAGCATAGAGTCTGCCTCGATGGTCCATACAGAGGTAAAGTCCAGTAGCCTCACTCCTCATGTCCACAGTGTTGGGTCCCAGTGATCTCACGTAGAGCAGCGCTGGGGGGAGGGGAAAGAAAAGGGATACATATTAGTACTTGGGTAGATTGGTTCTTTAACACACACAGACAGACAGACAGACACACACACACACACACACACACACACACACACACACACACACACACACAGTCATGGTTTGTGTTTGTGGTGGTGGTGGAGAGGGGGAACACACAGATAGATGGTACTTACTGTAGATGGATAAGTTGTAGTGATTGGACTGGTTGGTTTACACACACACACACACACACACACACACACACACACTTATGTCAAGGTTTGTGAGCCCAAAAAATAGTGTTGGAGTAAGTGTACATTGGTCTCCTGCAAAAACTATCATAATTATTAAGCTGGACACGTGATTTCAGTCTATTTTTCAGTCCACTTTTGTTTTTATCTGTTGCATAAATTACAGTATGTACCGGCTCCCTCATTTAATTATAAGACTCTCTTTGGTTTTGGTGAATAGAATGTAATCCAATTTAATAACGCCAAAGTATTACACAACTTAGTACTTAATTGTCTGTAACTTGTAAACACAGTATGAGATGTATGTACTATAATTGGTCATATGATTCTCTGAACACGTGTGTCTGGCGAGATGTGGCAACGATACCAACTTTGTTTATTCCAGAAAGTATATAGGAAAATAATTATGTTTCTGCTCTACAACTACACAATTGCTATTCTCTGTCTATATGTCTGACTGTCTATATTCTATTTTCTCCTTGCTCTCTCTCTCTCTCTCTCTCTCTCTCTCCCCTCCCCCTCTCTCTCTCTCTCTCTCTCTCTCTCTCTCACCTCCGCCCCCACCTACACTCCCCGATGGCTATCTAAACCACTCAGAATATGCCTATCAAACCTTGCTGAATTATACCCTCCACCCCCTCACACACACACACACACACACACACTCTCTCACTCTCTCTCTCTCTCTCTCTCTCTCTCTCTCTCTCTCTCTCTCTCTCTCTCTCTCTCTCTCTATCTATATGTACGTATCTATCCGTCTCTGTCTATTTATATATAACTCCTTCTCTCTCCCTCCATCTATCTATCTATCTATCATACTACGATAGTGAATAAGGCAATATAATCGTGATTTCTATATCTATCTAATAATCTATCTATCTATCTATCCACCAACTCATCTCATTTTATTGCACTCACACGCACACCGCACACTTTCACTCGGGCAGGCACACGCAAGCTAAACAGGTGTGGTCTCTCCCTCGACTTTCACCCCTCGGCTCTGTGTGTGTGTGTGTGTGTGTGTGTGTGTTAAGAAAAAAAGTTGAAATTGGTATGAAATTGATGGTGGGCACGAGATGTTTGAGAGATACATATAACGGAGCCGGGGAGAAGGAAGGAAGGAAGGAAGGAATGGCGGGGGTGGAGGAGAGAAACGGATAGGTGGGTGGGTATAGGAGGAGGGAAGTGATTGATGATCCGAGGAAGGATGAAAGAAACAAGACCGCCCTGGACCGAGAAGACCCTGTAGGAATGAGAGAGATGGTGCATGATAGAGAAGCATGAAGAAAGAAAAGGCAGAATAGGGAGTGAATGGGAAAGTGTACAAGGAATCTCACTTTTGTCTATCGGTCTGCTATATAAAATCCCCCTCCCCTCTCTCTCTCTCTCTCTCTCTCTCTCTCTCTCTCTCTCTCTCTGTCACACACACACACACACATACACACACACACACACACACACACACAAACACACACACACACACACACATATTTCACCTTTCCTGTACATCTTAATTAAAAGGTCTTCTGATCCGCCGTAAAGTGCATGGAGGCCACCAGACCCAACCCAGATATTAGTAGTAGCCTCGGTTAGGGGCACAAAAAAAAATTGATTACTTGAGGTGAGAAGGGTCGTTTGGGTGGGTGTGGTGTGTAGGGTGTGGTGTGTAGGGTGTGGTGTGAAGGGTGTGGTACTGGTGTATTGGCATGTGGTGTGAAGGGTGTGGTGTGAAGGGTGTGGTGTGAAGGGTGTGGTTTAAGGGTGTGGTATTGGTATATTGGCATGTGGTTTGAAGGGATGTGTGGACGTGTTAGGGTGTGGTTTAAGGGTGTTGAAGTGTGATAGTGTAATGAGGAAGCTATAAGGTGTGCTGGAAACATGTGAAGGGTGTGGATAATGGAGTTAGGGTGTGAAGTTCCAGGGTGATATTTATGTCAATTTGATTCCCATTAAACTAAGCCAGGAAATAAAGCCCCTCAGTATTATTCACAAGGGTCCAGAGTTTCCTGTCATAGATTGGAGGAGGAATCAGTAGCAGTCCAATTTACCATCAGGACAGGACAGTATACCTCCTTCCTGCCTTCAAAAAAATATTCAGTGGGCCACATCTGTCTCGTCCGTCGGTATATAAATTTGGAGGCTGTATACCGATTCCTCCAAACTATGCCATGAAACAAAACCCCTATTAGTACCACTGAGGTCGTCTGTTTCCATTATAGTTTGGAGGGTTTGGGAGGAGATATCAGTATTATATCTATCTATATTCAACAACAAACAACACTAGAATCTCCTTTTGATGATGATGATGATGATGATGATGATAATAAGAAGTGTTCGCTGCGTCTGGTTTCTGCCGCCGTGAATCAGTCCTTATTGAACACACATATTTACATGAGACTTTGGAGGAGTGCATGTGGGTGGTGGTGGTGGTGGTGTGGTTTGTCTTTCTGGTCTTACGTCTGTTTAGTAAGCTTAGGTGGGGTTGGTTTGTGTTGGGTTAGAATAGGTCTAGGTTAGGTTAGGTTGGGCTGGTTTAGAATAGGTCTGAGTTGGGTGAGGATATAATGGGTTAGATTAGATTAGATTGGGTTAGATTGGGTTGGGTTGATTAGGATAGGATACCAGGAAATCAATCCATCACCTCAGTAACATAAACAGGGGATAATTATGTATCGTGACACAGATAGGAGGATACAGTATACACCTTCAATTTACAGTCACGATTTTCTCCCTGGACAGCAACACCACATCAAGAATATTTCATGTATATTTCAACTTAGTACGAATCAGTTATTTGCACAACAACAACAACAACAACAACAACAATATTTAGACGACACTTGTTGAGGGACACAAACTATATAGGGACAATATCACACCACACTTTTAAACTACTCGATTCACAACAACTAGTAATTCGAGTAGTTAATGGTGTGGTGTGAGAATGTCCCTATATATAGTTTGTGTCCCTCAACGCGTGTCATTAAAATAATATAGCCAGACTCGCCAAAACCCAACCGAAATTAACCCAACCCAACCTAACGTAACCCAGACCAACCAGGACCCCCACACACCGACTAGACCCAACCCAACTCAACCTAACCCAACCCAAATCAAACCAAACCAAACCAACTAGTGAGCCAGACAGACCAAAACTAGAAAGAAGGTTATCGAGTAAATCTACATTCAGATCATTAGCTTTTTGTCTCCTCCTCCTCCTCCTCCTCCTCCTCACCTCAGTGGTATGATTAGCAAACACCAATACAAGTCTCCACAACCAGTCATGTTTACCACCAGAGTTCCTGCTGTCCTTATTACCATCTCATGAAGGATCTGTCTGATGCACATGTGGGTGGCGTATATAAAATTAATAAAACTATTTAATAATTGTGTGGGCCAGGCATACTGTATGGTGCTTTGTTATTGCTTGTTTAATTAAAGGGTAAGTAAGCTATGCCAGGGAATAGACTACTTTGGTACACGAGTAATGGGTAATGTTGTTGTGTCATCTGAATAGTTTGGAGGAATCAATTTGACCACCAGATGTTTCCCGACTATGCATGGGTGCAGTTCAGTTTGTCTGTTGTTGTCTGAGTATGGGTGAGCGAATAACATCTTCAAACTGTGCCACTATAAATATCCTGAAGAAGCAATGTTACTTTGGAGGAATCACAGGCAGCCTTCCACCACCATAACAACACACTATACATACACCTTTAAAGTGACATAGTAGTAAAGTACATAATCGTCAGAGTTAGTGGGTACACCTTCCAAATATCCAAATACTGAATTGCGACCCTGGCAGTGCTGTGAGTTTTTATTGTACCTGCTGTCTCTGTCTAGCTACACACACACACACACACACACACACACACACACACACACACACACACACACACACACACACACACACACACACAGGGTATAGCTGGGAGCCTTCTTAACCTGAGCTCTCCATGCACCTCTTCTCTCCATCTCCAGTTTTTTCTTCCTTCCTTCCTTCACCTCCAGTCATTTCCTTCGCCTTCTCCCTCCCTTTTCTTTCGTTCACTCTACATATTTCCTCTTCACAGAATCCTCTCCACATCTTTTTTTTCTGTAAACATATCTACTCTCACTCACTCACTCCTTTCCACTTCCTTCCTTCCTTTCTCTCCTCCCTTCCATCACTGCTATTCATTACTCTCCCTTCCTTCATGTTATTACCTCTTCTCTACACTATTCTTCTCCACCATCTCCTCTTCACCATCTTTCATTCTTATTTTTCCCCACCACACTTTTTCATCTTCTACTCTTATCCATTTTAATTCACCTTCTTCTTCCACTCTTCTCCAACATCATCTTCATACTTTTTTTTATTGCACTCCACACTTCTCCACTTTTTCCTTTACTCCATTCTTCTCCTTCTTCACTCCTCCACCTACACTCTTCTCTTCTCCACCTTCTACTCTACCTACCCCTCTTCTCCACCTCCACTTTCCTCCACCTTCTCCTCTCCTCTCCTTTCGGCCGCTCTGATTAAACTGTTGCCACTAATTTATAGGAGACCCACCCATATATGGCAGAGCTTGCCCGCCCCTCTCTCCTTCCCTCCCTCCCCCCCTCCCTTCATGCCTGCCTTATTCCTCCCTCCCTTCCTCCTTCCCTCCCTCCCTCCCTTCATGCCTGCCTTATTCCTCCCTCCCTCTCTCTCTCTCTTGTACTGTACCTACCTCCTCCTCTCCCTTCCTTCCCTCCCTTATGGTGTATCTCCCTTTCTTCTTCCTTCTCTGCCTCTCTTACATTTCCTTACCCCTTCCTCTATCTCTCTCTCTCACTGCATGTCTCCCTGTCTTCCTACTTCCCTCACCTCTCCTATTTACTTTCCTCTCTTCTCCCTTCCACTCCCCCACCTTCTCACTTTCCTTCGCTTCCTATCGCTTTCGTTCTCTTGTGCTAAATTTTCTACAGATCAATTCTCACCCTCTTTTTGTTTACCTATATCACCCCCCCCCCCTTCCCTGTGTGTGTGTGTGTGTGTGAGAGAGAGAGAGAGAGAGAGAGAGAGAGAGAGAGAGAGAGAGAGAGAGAGAGAGAGAGAGAGAGAGAGAGAGAGAGAGAGAGAGAGAGAACGATGATACAGTTAACGGTATAGTATGGTACGTGTACTGAACAACCTTATCCCCTACACACACCCTCTCTCTCTCTCTCTCTCTTTCTCAAAACAAAACAAAACAAAACAAACAACCAACCATCTCTATCACTCTCGTCCCCTTAATTCATCACCACCCACTCACCCCCACCATCACATCCCCAACACCAAATTCACTCAATCACCACCACCACCACCACCACTACCGACTGTCATCTCCACCACCACCACCACTACATACCGTCATCTCCATCCCCTCCCCACCACCACCACCACCAACACTCCCTAATCCCCACCCTCACCACCACCACCACCACACCACCAACACTCCCTAATCCCCACCACCACCACCACCACCAACACTCCCTAATCCCCACCATCACCACCACCACCACCAACACTCCCTAATCCCCACCACATCCCCACCATCACCATCCCCACCACTGTCAGGTTTGCATGGGACAAGAAACACCAAATGAGGAGATGCTTTTACTAACTTGATTGAAGGGGTCAATATTATGTCGAGGATCCATTTGAAGAACTACAGATGGCTCCAAACTACCACCACAATTACCAACACCACCACCAACACCACCACCACCACCACCACAACTATCATCACCACCACCCACCCCACACCACCACCACCAATTTAACGACCGCCTCTACGACAACTATCATCACCACCACCCCCACACCACCACCACCACAACTATCATCACCCCCACCACCACCACCACCACAACTATCATCACCACCACCCCCCCCACACCCCCACCACCAATTTAACGACCGCCTCTACGACTACCACCTTTATCACTACCACAACTACTACTCCCCCCCCCACCTCCCACCTCTCATTAAAGGTATCTACCACCATTACTACCACCATTACCACCAACCTTATCGCCACCACAACTACCAGAAGACTTGTTAAGCTTGTTGTTGTTGTGGTGGTGGTGGTGATAGTGGTGGGTGGTGGAGTGATGAGAATTAAGGGTAGGATGGTGATGAATGGTGGTGATGAGTAGGATAGGATGGTGTTGGTGATGGTGATGATGGTGGTGGTAGTGATAGTGGTAGTTGTGTTGGTGGTGATAGTGGTGGTGGAGGGGTGAGTAGGAATGGGGAGAGAGAAAAAAGAAAAGAAAAAGAGAGTGGAGGGAAGAGAGGAATGGAGAGAGAGTGGAGGGAAGAGAGGAATGGAGAGAGAGTGGAGGGAAGAGAGGAATGGAGAGAGAGAAAAAAAAAAGTGGAGGGAAGAGTGGAGTGAAGAGAGGAATGGAGAGAGAGAGAGAGAGGAATGGAGAGAGAGGGAGGGAGGGAGGGAGAGAGGGAGGGAGAGGGACGGGGTGAATGAAGCACTGCTCAGGAATTTACAGATCATTAGTTTAGACCAGGTGACTCTTCTCTCAAGCCGTGTGTGTCCCCTCTCCAGTCCAGTCCAGTCCAGTCCAGTCCAGTCCAGTCCTCTCTCCTTTACCTCTCTTTTTTATCTCTCCTCTCTCTCCTTTTTATCTCAGCCATCTATCTTCCTATCTCTCCTTTACCTCTCTTTTTTATCTCATCCATCTATCTTCCTATCTCCTCTCTCTTTTTTATCTCATCCCTCTATCTCTCCTCTCTCTCCTTTACCTCTCTTTTTTATCTCATCCATCTCTCCTCTCTCTCCTTTACCTCTCTTTTTTATCTCATCCATCTATCTTCCTATCTCTCCTCTCTCTCCTTTACCTCACTTTTTTATCTCTCCTCTCTCTCCTTTACCTCTCTTTTTTATCTCATCCCTCTATCTCTCCTCTCTCTCCTTTACCTCTCTTTTTTATCTCATCCATCTATCTTCCTATCTCTCCTCTTTCTCCTTTACCTCTCTTTTTATCTCTCCTCTCTCTCCTTTACCTCTCTTTTTTATCTCTCCTTTACCTCTCTTTTTTATCTCATCCATCTATCTTCCTCTCTCTCCTTTACCTCTCTTTTTTATCTCATCCATCTATCTTCCTATCTCTCCTCTTTCTCCTTTACCTCACTTTTTTATCTCTCCTCTCTCTCCTTTACCTCTTTTTTTTATCTCATCCCTCTATCTCTCCTCTCTCTCCTTTACCTCATCCATCTATCTTCCTATCTCCTCTCTCTTTTTTATCTCATCCCTCTATCTCTCCTCTCTCTCCTTTACCTCTCTTTTTTATCTCTCCTCTCTTTTTTTATCTCAGCCATCTATCTTCTCTCTCCTTTACCTCTCTTTTTTATCTCAGCCATCTATCTTCTCTCTCCTTTACCTCTCTTTTTTATCTCAGCCATCTATCTTCCTATCTCTCCTCTCTCTCCTTTACCTCTCTTTTTTATCTCAGTCATCTATCTTCCTATCTCTCCTCTTTCTCCTTTACCTCACTTTTTTATCTCTCCTCTCTCTCCTTTACCTCTCTCTTTTATCTCTCCTCTCTCTCCTTTACCTCTCTTTTTTATCTCTCCTCTCTCTCCTTTACCTCTCTTTTTTATTTTTATCTCATCCCTCTATCTCTCCTCTCTCTCCTTTACCTTTCTTTTTTATCTCATCCATCTACCTTCCTATCTCTTCTCTCTCCTTACGTTTTCCCTTTTGTATATATTCTATCTCCTTTTTATCCCTTCCCTTTTCTTCTCATCTCTCTCTCTCTCTCTCTCTCTCTCACACACACACACACACACACGCGTACACACCTGTCTCTCTCTCCCTCTTCCCTCCTCACTCACTCTCTCTTCTCCCCTCCTCCTCCTCCTCCTCTCTCCAATCTCCAACCAGTTTATACAGATAAATGGAGACAACTATTACAGATAATGCAGTGAAATGTCCGGGGATAAATAAATAATATTCTCAAATACCCCCAATTTTATTTACCAAAACAAATATGTAAATGTTCCGGTTTGATTATTACTTTTGTGTGTGTGTGTGTGTGTGTGTGTGTGTGTGTGTGTGTGTGTGTGTACTGAATGAAAGCCTACGTTTATGTCCCATAGAGTTTAAATGTCTGCTTGATCATTTTTTGCAACACTTGACTATATACATACAGCTCATTACTCTTACCAATACAATCCTTTTCATCACTTCTGTGTTCCTCTCCTCTCCCTTTCTCACTCACTCCCTCTCCTCTCACTCCCTACCTCCCTATCTTCTACTTCCCTCACTCCCTCTCTTCTCCCTCACTCCTTCCTTCTCTCCCTTTCTCACTCACTCCCTCCTTCCTTCTCTCCCTTTCTCACTCACTCCTTCCTTCTCTCCGTTTCTCACTCACAAAAACACATCCTTCCCTCCTCTCTAACACATAAAATACGTATGTTATGCTAGAAATAACTAACTACTTTAAAGAATACACAACTTTATTCCCCACACATATAGATACAAATACATATGTTATACTAGAAATAACTACCTAATTTAAGGATACACAACTATATCCCACACATATATATTTTCCCTTCTCCCCCCCCCCCACCCATTCCTGACATATAAATACAAATATTACAAAACAAGTAACTTAAAGACTTTACGATAGATAACTATAGATTATTATTACCCTTATAATTTATCAAGCAAAGTTTTTTTTTACAATCGTTCTATTAGGAATAAATATTATTACCCTTCAGACGACAAAAAAAAAAAAAAAAAAAAAAAAAAAAAAAAAAATCTCACAGTTGAAACTTCTATTTTTTTTTTAATATTATAGCACAAAATTTTCATCTCGTATTTATCTTTATATGAAAACATTTATCTACGAGTGACAATAATATGGAGCGGGTCAATCCTTCATGTGCATGGGGGGAGATAGACCATGTCAATTTTATTTTATTTTTTTTTATTTTTTTTGTGGTATGGCTGATTTTGATTTGAGGATGAAAGAAAATTGCCCTGGAATTGATAGAGGTGGGAAAAGTGACAGAGGTGAAAAAAGATGATAGAGATGAGAAAAGGTGATGGAGGTGGTAAAAGATGATAGGTGAAAAAAGATGATAGAGATGAGAGAAGGAGGAATGAGAATGGAGGGGTAGAGGAAAGGCAAAATGAGTAATAATGGAGGTGAAAAGAGGGAGGATGGAAGAGGGAAGAGAAGCATGATAACATAAAGTGGTGAGAGTATAGAAATAATTGGAAAGTTGGAAAAGGAAGAATATGTGTAGGAAGAGGAAAGAAAGGTGAAGAAACAGGAAGAAAAGAAGAAAAAGTGAAGAAACAGGAGGAAAAGGTGAAGAAACAGGAGGAAAAGGTGAAGAAACAGGAGGAAAAGAAATAACAGGAGGAAAAGAAGAAGAAAAGGTGAAGAAGCTGCGTGAGGAGGAGGAGGAGGAAGTAAGGAGAGGGGGAAAAGGTAGTAGTGGTGAGCAGTAGTAATAACAGTTGGGGGAGGAGGGGGGAGGGGGGTGCGTCACGGTTGGTTGGGGTCAGCCTGAGGGTATGGGAGGGTGGGGGGTTGTAGGGGGAGTAAGGGGATGGGAGGGGAGAGGAAAAGAGGGGGGGGGGAGGCCAAGGTCGCCAGACATCACCTTCAACCTTGCTCTCCCCTCCCCTCCTCTCCCCCTCCCCAATATCACTCTCCCTTTCCACCCCCACCCCCACCCTTCCTCCCCCGCTTCACTTTCCCTTTCCTTCCTTTCACACCCCCAATTAAGGGGGTGTAGGAATAGGGGGACAGGCTTGGGGGGGGTTAGGGGGTTTTGAGGGGGTCGGGGAGGTTTTGGGGAGTAAGGGGACAGGCTTGGGGTTGGTTAGGATGGTGCGGGAATAGGGGACAGGCTTTCTACCCACCCCAGGCCTGTCCCCTACTCCCACACCCCCAATTAAAGAGTTTTGGCGCCCGTTCGACCCCATGCAGCCTCTCCTAGCTTTTCAATTCTTCACATGTCCTTTATTTTTTTCCTGCTTGCTGTCTCACCTCTCTATTTCATTTTCCCTCATCCTAACGTTCCTACAGGGTCTTCCAGGCCTAGAGGGCGGTCTTTTATCCTCAATCAATCAATCAATCTGTTCTACCCCCGTCTCCCTACATCACCCTTCCATTTCTCCCCTTCCCCTTCCACTATACTTTCCCATTTTCCCTTCTATGCAGTTTCCTCATTCATCCTCTTAATTTCCCCTCCCTTCACCTTCTTCAACTTCATCTTTCCTCTTCTCTTTCCCATTCTCTTCGACACACCTCCCTATTCTCATCATATTAATCTACTCTTCCTCTCCTCTAATTTTCCTCTCTTCCTCCCTTCTCTTGTTAACTCAGTTTTCTCTATTTCCTCCCTCCTTTTTTCTTTTCATCTTATTTCTTGTCTCTTTTGTACTTTCTTCTTTCATTTTTTTTACTATTCTGTGTCAACCATATTAATCTTTTTCTCTATGCATTCACCACTCTTCCTTCACACATTGATATCTTTTTCCTCTGTTCCTCCTCCGCCGGCATGTGACCCCAGCGGTTGCTCTGTCACTTGGTGTGTTCTAACAATAAATTAATCTTACTTCCTCCTCACCACAGTTTTCCTCTCTGTCTGTCTGTCCATTCAGTCCCATATTTTATTTTCTGTTGGTCCTCGTTTTCCTTCCTACACCGTCCCCTTCCCTGATGCCCTACCTAGCCCTACCTTACCCTTCTTAGTTCTTCCCTGCCCTGCCTTACCCTACCCTCATGCCCTGTTGAATCGTGCCCTTTCCTACTTTGTCCTGCCCTGTCTTACCCTTCCAATTTCTTCCCTGCCCTGCCTTACCCTACCCTACTATACCCTGCCTTGTTGAATCATGCTCTTCCCTACCCTTCCTATAGTTCTTCCCTACCCTGCCATGACACACACACACACACAGTGAGTTTTAGATTATACTGACGAAAATATTCCCTTCAATGTCCTTCCTTTAAGTTGAAGTTCAGTACATCGTTTGTATAATTTGTCTTGGTTTGAAATAGTTACTGAAAATACCCAAAAGTCGAATGAGGGAATCGACACACTTCCTCCAGGTAAAAAAAAAAAAAAAAAAAAAGTAAAGAAAAAGTAAAGAAACAGAATGAGGGAACCGTTACATTTTCGCCAGGTTAAATGGAACGCAATTATCTCCTTCCCTGACCCGTCCCTTCCCTCCTCTTGCCCCTACCCCCACCCACCCACTCCCCGTCCCTACCTCCCACTCCCCCACCCCACCCACAGCCTAACGGGAGACTGACAAAGTGTACCATGGCTCCCAGCGGGGGTATGTCAGCACTCCTACCCTATCCCACCCTCTTCATACCCTGCCCCCTCTCCCTCCCTGTATCTCTCTCTCTCTCTCTCTCTCTCTCTCTCTCTCTCTCTCTAGCTACTGTACTTCTCACTGACTTCCCTCCTCTCTCTCTCTCTCTCTCTATCTCTCTCTCTCTCTCTAGCTAGCTACTGTACTTCTCACTGACTTCCCTCCTCTCTCTCTCTCTCTCTCTCTCTCTCTCTCTCTCTCTCTCTCTCTCTCCAAAACTCTAGCTACTGTACTATCCCCTGACTTACCTTCTCTCTCTCTCTCTCTCTCTCTCTCACACACACACACACACACACACACACACATAAACACACAAACATTTAACTCAGCAACCCCAACCCCCCCTCACCAACACACACACACACACACACTGTACAGCATAAGAGGCAGGTAGGGATGACTGACAAAGTGCATCACCTCACAGCGGGGTAATGTATTATTATGCCTGTCTGTGTGTCTGTTCCCTGGCTCTTTATCTCCCATCTCGAGCCCCTTGTGGTCATACTCTTCACGCCTCACTTCCTTCTCTTCACTACAACACACACACACACACGTACAACTTCAATGACTGTACTTTGTCCTCTTTCATTTTGTCTTTTTTTTTTTTAAGTCTGTGATTCTGCTCTTTCAGTTAGTTAGTTATTCTCTCTGTGTGTGTGTGTGTGTTGCGAGCATGTACAGTTGGCTCCACTCCCGCGTTTCTCCCCTCGCGTTGCCAATGTTGGAACAGTCAGAAATTCAAATCCCGATCCACAAGTTAAAAAATTCGAAACATTCATATCCTTAGAGTGAAAGTTATGAATGTTTCGAATATTTTAACTTGTGAATTGCGATTCAAATTTCTGACTTGCCCAACATTGGCAACGACAGGAGAGAAACGCGGGAGTGGAGCCAACTGTATGTATTTTAACACAAGAGACAACATCATCACATTAATTAAACATTAGAGAATAACAGTATATAGCACCGAGAACAACAACATTATCATCACAATAACAGCAATAAATAACAGTAACACAAACACCACCAACATTACGAATAATAACATCAACATATATACAACAACAACAACATTAACAACTACAGTTTCACCACCACCACCACAATACTATCACAACAACAACAACAGCAGCAATAATAATAACAACAACAACAACCAAACAGGACCCTCCACATACTCCACCCACCACTTCCTCCACACAACAATCACCACCAACTCACGAGGTACCGAGGTAACTATAGTCTGATACCCTGCATGGTTTGGATGAATATGTAATACTCCAATGTACAAACAAAGTATAGCATAGTGTGTAGGAATCTGTAGCCTTAATTCTCATTCTCACACATGCCGAGCGCCAGCCAGAGTAAGTATATATACCCCTTCAAGGTCCCTAATTTCAGATGCGTCGTAAATTGTGTAGGATTTGTATGGGAGAAAAATATAAAATGCAAAAGTGAGAAGCTTAGCGTTTTATCTCACTTGTTTTTGTGTGTTTTTGTGCATATTTAGTTTGTAGGGGCGTCAACCTATTTGCATAAGACATGAGGATAAAATAATGTACTGTATTCAGCTTCACCAAGACGGATAATGTGAGTGAGAAAGCGAGGGTAAGTATGTAGAGGTGTATAGGGAGGTAAGATAAGAAAATAAATGGAGATGGTGGTGGTGGTGGTTATGGTGAGGTGAAGGGTGATGAGTGTGATAGGAATGGGTGATGTGGTGATGAGAGGTGAAGGGGGATGAGAGGGTGAGTATATATGACGAATTTGGTGATCGTACGAGGTGAGGTGAGAGGAGGTCATGACTTTGAGCAGATGAGGATGTCGTGATGTGGTGAGATGATGTGAAGGAGGTGGTGGTGGTGTTGATAGATGATGTGAAGGGTGTGATGATGATGAGAGATGATGTGAAGGGTGTGTGTGGTGGCCTAGTGTGCATGACGACGTGAGACAGGGATGATTTTTTAATGAGGGAAGACACCATAGAACGAAGGAGATGGTGACAGAGAGGTATGGGACAACAAGCAAGCACGAAGGAGTGAGAGAAGAATGTGTTGACAAAGTGAAGATATAAACAGTGTATTGATGTTGATGAGGAGGACTGGGAAGGTGGTGCGAGATAATCAGAGTGGGACAGATTTCAAGTCAACAAAAGGTAATGAAAGAGATACACAGTAATCAGCAGACTGTGGTGTGTGTGTGTGTGTGTGTGTGTTGATGTCAGCACAGGTGGTGGGAAAGTGTCAAGATGGTAGTTGTTGTTGTTGTTGTTGTTGGTGGTGGTGGTGTGTGTGAGAGTGGCGTTTTTATTGTTACTATATTTAGTACTGGTGATGGTGTTTTTGGTGTTGTTAATAGAGCAGTGGTAGTGGTAGTACTGGAGGGGGTCGTCTTGGTAGTGGTGTGGAGGGAGGAGAGGAGGGGGGGGGGGAGGAGAGAGTCAGTACCACCTGACAGACACCATTAGCAAGGAGGGGGCGGGGCTGGGAGGGGGGGGGGCTCAGACGTGGGGCCAGACGAGGAGGTGTTTGTGGAATGTGTATTTAGGAGGGGGTTGGGGGAGGGAGAAGAGGCCGCAGGCTCCGCCCCCCGCCCTGAGGCCCCGCCCTATACCCCTCCCCACCCCACCCCACCCCACCCCTGGCACTCACACCCGGGAATAGGGGACAGGATTTCTACTCACCCCAAGCCTGTCCCCCTACTCCCGCACCCCCTTAAAATATCTCAAGGAAGGGACTTGTTAACATAATAATAATCAAAATAATCAACTTTAAATAGATACCTGCCTCAGATAACAATGTGACAAATAAATTATCTTATTTTATCTTATCAACACAGTCAGTCAGTCTTGATTTTACCTATACACAATCTACAACTACAACTACAACAACAACAACAACAACAACATCCAAGCAAGGAAACTATTTTATTTTCATATTTTTCTATATTTTATTTTCATATTTTTCTATTTTTTATTTTCATTTTTTCTATATTTTATTTTCATATTTTTCTATATTATATTTTCATATTTTTCTATATTTTATTTTCATATTTTTCCATATTTATTTTATATTTTTTTATATTTTATTTTCATCTTTGGACAACTGTTAATCCACTCTTTGAATGAACGCTATAGACTATAATATATACTCCATCTCACCCGAATTAAGTTGTTTGGCGTTAGTCAAAGTAAACAGTCAAAGCACAACACTAATAGCAAAAATTATACAATAAAATATAAATCGGTATTCATTATAATAAAAAAAAATCGATAGTCAATAGAATAAAATAATATTAATAATAATAATAATAATCGGTATCCATTAAAATAAAAAATAAACAAAAATACGTAGTCTCATTATATGAAAAAAATGAACCTAAAAATCGGGAGTCATCAGAATAAAATATATACCAAAAATCAGTAGTCATTGTGTGGATACGATTCAATGTTTGGCGGGAAATTGTAACCAGCCAGTGTTACCAGACCTGAACAATAACATGGTCTGGGAGTCAGTCGTAATGTCAGTGTTACTAGACCTGTACAATAACATGGTCGGGAAGTCAGTCGTAATGTCAGTGTTACCAGACCTGTACAATAACATGGTCTGGGAGTCAGTCGTAATGTCAGTGTTACCAGACCTGTACAATAACACTGTCTGGGAGTCAGTCGTAATGTCAGTGTTACCAGACCTGTACAATAACATGGTCTGAGAATCAGTCGTAGTGTCAGTGTTACCAGACCTGTACAATAACATGGTCTGGGAGTCAGTCGTAATGTCAGTGTTACCAGACCTGTACAATAACATGGTCTGGGAGTCAGTCGTAATGTCAGTGTTACCAGACCTGTACAATAACATGGTCTGGGAGTCAGTCGTAATGTCAGTGTTACCAGACCTGTACAATAACATGGTCTGGGAGTCAGTCGTAATGTCAGTGTTACCAGACCTGTACAATAACATGGTCTGGGAGTCGGTCGTAATGTCAGTCCACTTCCCTTGGCGTTTCAGAATGTAGCGGAGAAAAGAGCAAATAATTTCATTCTTTTCAGTTTTACTTGTATACATTTAGGTACAGAATAATATAGAATAAGTGATCGTATATTTTTGTTAAACGTTATGAAACTAAGCATAATTTTGTTTTGTTTAACCTAGCGAAAAATGTCCTGACTTTTTATATACATTTTTAGATCAATAAACTGAAGCAATCCAGGAAAAACTACACCAAATATCTACACTAACCAACTACGGTAGGTATCTTACAAAATATTGGAATGTAGACACAAAAATGTATCAAAGGGAATAAGTTCAATTTATCCAGGAAAAACAATAAAAGAAAAAAATCAACATAAAAACATACTATAGTGAAACAGAGACAAATTGAAGTACCGTAAGAATGGAACATGTCACATTTATACAGAAAACTACACAATGACAACCACGTGATAACAACAATGGGACGAATGTGTTAAGACGAGAAGGTTTGTGATACCTCCTTTCCCTACAGCTGTGATCCCTGGTGAAAGGTGTGTATGTGTGTGTGTGTGTGTGTGAGGGGGTTGTAGGATTGATATGTGTATGGTATGGGTGTGTTTGGGTTACAGGATTGGAGAGAGAGGAGAGAGAGAGAGAGAGAGAGAGAGAGAGAGAGAGAGAGAGAGAGAGAGAGAGAGAGAGAGAGAGAGCTACAGGTTTGATATGGTATGGTATGGGTTAGTAAGTGTGTGTGTGTCGTGTGTGTGTGTGTGTGTGTGTGTGTGTGTGTGTGTGTGTGTGACAGGTGACAAGACAAGCCCCTCCCTCCCACCGTAGTGACCGCCACCTGGAGTGACGTCACCATCTCTGGCCCCGCCCCCAACAGCTGGCCCACTTGTATGGCCCCGCCCCCCTCCCTCCACACCACCTCACTCACCCCATCCAACCTCAGAACTGGACCCCATAATCCTACCCCCCCCCTCTCTCCTCTACACACACACACACACATTCACCAATTTTGTAGCCCCCCTCACACACACACATATCACACCATACCATACCATATCAATCTTGAAGTACTCTCTCTCTCTCTCTCTCTCTCTCTCTCTCTCTCTCTCTCTCTCTCTCTCTCTCTCTCTCTCTCTCTCTCTCTCTCAAACAACACCACGAATCGTATTGTTGTTACTCCCCCTTTAACATCAATAGTGGTGGTGATGGTGGTGGTGGTGGAGAGGAATGGTTGTGGTGGTGGTGGAGAGGGATGGTAGTGATGGTGGTGGTAAGGGAGAGTGGTGGTTGTTGGTGTTGGAATGATGGTGTCAGGAGGTGGTGGTAGTGAGTGGTAAGGGAGAGTGGTGGTAGTGTGTGGTAAGGGAGAGTGGTGGTAATGAACACTATGAGTACTGACTGATTAGTGAGCCAAGGGTCATTAGAGATGCTAGTTCGTCACAATACAAGCCGGGTGTATCTCCACGGTGTATCCTAAGCCTTAAAAGGAGACTCACAAGCCCTCATCACTTTCTCTCCCTCCATCACTAACTCCCTCCCTTCCTTCTTCTCTCCATCACTCCCTCCCTTCCTTCTCTCCATCACTATTACTTTATCTCAATCTCCACCCTTCTCCCTCCCTTCTTCTCTCCATCACTATTATTTTATCTCCATCTCCACCCTTCTTCTCTCCATCACTATTATTTTATCTCCATCTCCACCCTTCTCCCTCCCTCCTTCTCTCCATCACTATTATTTTATCTCCATCTCTACCCTTCTTCCTCCCTTCTTCTCTCCATCACTATTATTTTATCTCCATCTCCACCCTTCTCTCCATCTCTCTTTTATTTTATCTCCATTTCTACCCTTTCTTTTTTTCTAACTTATTCCCTCCTTTCTCTCCATCACTCTCTAACTTTCTCCCTCCCTTTTTCTCTCCATCTCTTTTATTTTATCTCCATCTCTACCCTTTCTTTTTATCTAACTTATTCCCTCCCTCCTTCTCTCCATCTCTCTTTATTTTATCTCCATCTCTACCCTTTCTTTCTTTTTTCTAACTTCCTCCATCTCTCTTTATTTTATCTCCATCTCTACCCTTTCTTTCTTTTTTCTGACTTCCTACTCGCTATCACTTTTTATTATCTCTCCATCTCTCCCATTTCCTCCTTTTCTCCCTCATTCTCTCCTTCTTGCATTTCTGATTATCTCTCTATCTCTAACCTTCCCTCCTCTTATCTCTCCTTGCACTTTTCATTATCTCTACCTTTCCCTCCTTTTCGGACTTCTAAAATCTCTCCATCTTTATCTAGCCTTTCCTTCCTTTTTCTACCACCACTCCTTCGTCCACTTCCCTGCAGGGCCCCGTGTGTGGTGATCATTGGGGTATTTTTATTATTACTAGTGGCACAACCTCAGGGCAACAGACAGTCTGGACCAAACCATAAACGGGAGATGTGGCCCCTTAGAATAGAAATAGTAGTAGTAATAGTAGAAGTAGAAGTAGTAGTAGTAGTAGTAGTAGTAATAGTAGTAGTAGTAGTAGTAATAGTAGTAGTAGTAGTAGTAGTAGTAGTAGTAATAATAGTAATAGTAGTAGTAGAAGTAGTACAGTGATCATCGAGACATATACAATCACGAACAATAATTTAAGTATCCAGGTGTTGTTGATGTGTTGTTGTTGAAGTTATGAATCATCTGACATATCCTACCACCAGTCAACCTATTCCATTTATATAGTTTTATCCTGTCTCATACATACGGGAACTCATTCAAAACTTTTTATGGATACTTGTTATGGTTCGTGACTGTACTCGTGGGAAAACAATGTAGCTAACTTATTATAGGTATTATTAGGCTACAAACCCATTCACCCATTCAGGTATATAGGCCTAGTCATAGCCTATACTGACTGACTCTTTTATTAAGGGGGGGAAATTTTGTTTGTGTTGGTAAATCTGGAGCAACTGAATCCTCCATACTATTAATTCCAGGCAACAGAACACCATTATTTTTGTTCATCTTGTCTCCTGCTTGTTTCCTGGCATGCTTTGGAGGAATCAAGACACTCCAATGAAACACTAGTAGCGAATGACCCCCTTAATTATTACTTGGTGGCTCTCTTCCCAACTTTCATACTGAGTGCAGCTTGAGCCCCAAAACATACAGTAGTTACATTCAGAAATATAAACCACATTATAGTCTGTTCAAAATTTGTGTTCCTTTTGGCCTCTTATGCTTAGATAGATATAAATAGATAGATAGATAGATAGACAGATAAGAGATAGATAGAAATAGAGACAGATAGAGATAGATAGACAGATATAGATAGAAATATATATAGATAGAAATAGACAGATAGAAATAGAGACAGATAGATAGAGGAAAATGGAACACAAGTTTTGAACAGAGTATAGTATAGCCTATATACATCACCAAAACACACACATTCCACCTGACAAGAATGTATCAATGACGTTTTTATGTGCCTTAATTTTCATTCATTTTTGTTTTTGTTTTTTTCAGAATAATGGAATCAGATGGAGATGCTTTAATTTAATTTGTTTGTAGGACAGATGTAACTTATAATTCTTCCCATCTTTCCTATAAATATAAATTCCATGTTAATTTTTCCATACTACAAGGTATTTATTTCTTCTTTTCCAGTCAAATTCAGCTAGAGGGAGTGGTGGGAGGGAGAGCCTTTTTCTTTACTATACTTTCCCTCACCATGCAGGTAGATTAAGTAGCATATCATAACAGCCTTTAAAGGACCAGCAGATCTGTTGCTGTCTGAATGTGATTTGTATTCCTCCTCCTCCTCCTCCTCCAAAGTCTTAATTAGGAAATCAAAAGAAGTATCTGGCTTGATTAATGATAGCACCATGTTCTCTCCCTCTCTCTCTCCCTCCCTCCCTCTCTCTCTCCCTCCCTCCCTCTCTCTCTCCCTCCCTTCCTCCCGTATACTCTCCCTTCCTCCCGTGCTCTCTCCCTTCCTCCCATGCTCTCTCCCTCCCTCCCTCTCTCTCTTCCTCCCATGCTCTCTCCCTCTCTCGAGTCTCTCCCTTCCTCCCTGTCCCAGTCTCTCTTCTTTCCCTTCCTCCCTTACTCTCCCTCTCATGCCCTCTCCCTCCTCTTCTCCCTCCTTTTCTCCTTCTCTCCATCCATCCCTCCTCCTCTTCCTCCTCGCCTCATTGTTGGTTCCTAAGTGGCTCTCCTCCCTCATTCTCTCCTCACCTCACCTCATGTATACAAGTCTCCTGGAAGCTGTTTGTTGCATCTCTTCTTCTCATCTCTCACACATCACCTTTTGGGGTAGACATTTTTCCTGTTTATCCTGGTCGTCGGTTCCTTCCCAAGACTCCCCCCCCCCTTCCCTCCCTCATCTCTCCCTCCCTCCCTCTCTCTCTTCTTCCTACACACACACACACACACACACACACACACATTCCTCGTCCTGCTTCTCCTTCTCCTCCTCCTCCTCCCCTAACTCCTTGTTTATGCTCTCTCTCTCTCTCTCTCTCTCTCTCTCTCTCTCTCTCTCTCCGTAATGAAAAGTGTGTACACTATATCATCCCGACAAGTCCCGTATGTTATAAGGACAGTATGTTTGTTACTAGTATAGTGTATGTGTATGTTATTGAGATAGTCGTATGATATCAAAATAATGTACTCCTTGTGTGTGTGTGTGTGTGTGTGTGTGTGTGTGTGTGTGTGTGTGTGTGTGTGTGTGTGTGTGTGTGTGTGTGTGTGTGTGTGTGTGTGTGTGAGTGAGTGAGTGAGTGAGTGTGTGTGTGTGTGTGTGTGTGTGTGTGTGTGTGTGTGTGTGTGTGTGTGTGTGTGTGTGTGAGTGAGTGTGTGTGTGTGAGTGAGTGAGTGAGTGAGTGAGTGAGTGAGTGAGTGAGTGAGTGAGTGTGTGTGTGTACCATATCTTACACCCTATAAAGCCGAACTCTTCACTCAAACCTTGGCTGTCCCTTAATGTGTACGTTAAGATAATAATCTGTAATATTATCAAGATTTATGTGTATGTATATATGTTATCAAGATTTAGCCTATGTATGTATGTATTATGTTATGAAGAAAAAAAAGAATGTATGTTATGAAGAAAAAAAAGAATGTATGTTTTGGATGGAGGCAATTTGCGTATGTCTGTCAGTGTTGGTGGTGGTGTGTGTGTGTGTGTGAGTAGCCTATAATATACAGTTTACTGCTTAGGCTGAGAGACTTGGCTATAACTATACTAACACCTTCACTCTCCCTCCCTCACTCACTCACTCACGCCTCTCCAGCAGACTACCAGGTGTGACAAACAAAACAGGTGGTGATGGTGGTGAGGTAAAGGTACAAAACAGGTGCTATGAATGGTTAGTTGAATGAGGAAAGAGAAGGATAGATTAGGTAGGGTATGAAACGTGAGCTGATGGGTTAGTTGAAAGAGGAAAGAGAAGGATAGGTTGTTATGGATAGAGAGGATAAGTATAATAACTCAATTAAGTACTGTTTATAGGAGAAGAAACAGGTATAAGACATGTATTACGATAATTAAATTTACCGGGGATGTATGTTTTAACTTTATGTACCTGATTTATTGGTTCCTAATTAAGGGGCTGGTTTTTTTTATGTGGGGCTAATTAAGGATATAATACATTTTTGCTTCATTAATTGGAGTGTCTTGATTCCTCCAAAGTATGACATGAAACAGGATCAGATTAGCAAAATTAATGGTGGCTTGAAAGGGTTTGGAGGAATCAGTTACTCCAGATTTTCCAACGCTTTTCATCCACCCAACCCTTTTACGCATGTCTATCCGTCCACACACCTCTCCACCCATCCACAAACCTCTCCTCCCATCCACCTATCTGTTTACCAATCCACTCACCTCTCCACCCATCCACCTATCTATCCACCCCATTCACACACCCATGCCACCTATCTATCCACCAATCCACATACCTCTCCTCTCATCCACCTATCTGTTTACCAATCCACTCACCTCTCCACCCATCCACCTATCTATCCACTCCATTCACACACCCATGCCACCTATCTATCTATCCACCAATCCACATACCTCTCCTCCCATCCACCCACCCATCCACACACCTATCTATCCACCCATCCACTCCATTCACACAGCCATGCCACCACCCAGTAGGCTTGGGCTCTTGTCAACCCGTCTGAGATTGATGATAGCAACGGGTCAGTCAGTGTGAAGAGGATGGTGAGGTGTGTCGGAGGCAGGCAGGGAGGGACGGAGGGAGGCAAATGTGTGAGGGAGGGAGGGAGGCAAATGTGAGAGGGTGGGAGAGGTGTGTGGGAGGGTGGGAGAGGTGTGTGGGAGGGAGGGAGGCAAAGTGTGTGAGAGAGGGTGGGAGAGGGAGAGGGAGGAAAATGTGTGAGGAGGGTGGGTGAAAGGTGAGAGGGAGAGGGAATTGTGTGTGAGGGAGAGAAGGGATGGAGGGAAATGTGTGACACTGAGAGGTAGGTGTATGAATCTGTGTGTGTGTGAGAGAGAGAGAGAGAGAGGAGAGAGAGAGAGAGAGAGGAGAGAGAGAGAGAGAGAGAGAGAGAGAGCATGACTTAACCTCTGTAGCTTTCACAATGTGGTGGGTTGGCCCGTCCACACTTTTTACAACACAGTTCATGGAAATCTACAGTGGGAGGCCTAGTGTGTGTGTGTGTGTGTGTGTGTGTGTGTGTGTGTGTGTGTGTGTGTGTGTGTGTGTGTGTGAGTGTGTGTGTGTGTGTGTGTGTGTGTGTGTGTGTGTGTGAGTGTGTGTGTGTGTGTGTGTTGTGGTGAAGGGGTCATGGTGGTGGTGATTGCATTGATAGTGGTGGAGATATAAGTGTAGTGATGATGATGATGGTGATAATCTTGGGAGTTGTGATGACAGTGATGAAAGGATGCTAACTGATGGTGATGTAGGTAGTGGTAGTGGTGGGTGGTGTTGATGGTGTCGAGGTGGGTGGTGAGTATTGTTGTGTGGTGTGTGTGTGTGTGGTGTAGGTGAGGTTTGGGATGGTGAGTCAATCGTGTGCAATACTGTATGATGGGGATGGGGATGGGGATGGGGATGAGGGTGAGGGTGAGGGTACCTAGCTAGAAAGTGTGGTGAGGGAGTAGTGATATCAGGGTGGGGTGGTAGTATTAGTTGTTGTTGTTGTTGTTGTTGTTGTTATTGTTGTTGGTGGTGGTGGTGATGGTAGTATTAGTTGCTGTTGTTGTTGTTGTGATAGTTGTGATGATAGTAATAATGGTGATGATAATAATGATAATAATAAAAATTATAATGATAATAATATAAATAATAAAAATAAAAATAATAATAATAATAATAATAAAAACAGAGCTATGATTAATTTGGTGCCCTAATTGACGGGGCAAAGGGGCGGGTCGGGCGGGGCGCAGGGTGAGTTTGGTACCCCAGTAATGTCTCTATTTGGGTGTGTGGCTGGCTCACACTCCAATGTCTTTATTATAATATATTACCCGAGGTACTGTACACTAACCTGCCCTCACCTAGTGCTAAAAGGGAGGGAAGTAAGGATGGAAGGATGGATGGAAGGATGGATGGAAGGAAGGAAGGATGGATGGAAGGAAGGAAGGAAGAAAGGAAGGAAGGAATGGGAAGAAGGAAGAAAAGATGGAAGGATGGAAGGAAGGAAGGATGGAAGGAAGGAAGGAAGAAATGAAGGATGGAAGGGAGGGAAGAAAGGAAGGAAGGAAGGAAGGAAGGAAGGAAGAAAGGAAGGAAGGAGGAAGGAAGGAAAGAAGGAAAAGAGAAAAACAATGAAGAATGCATACACAATAATCAATATAACTCTGGATAAATAGAAAGATTATATTACATCAAATAAAATAAAAATAAGTAATATAAAATAATAGTGATGATGATGATAATACTAATAAAATAAATAATACATATAATACAATAACTGAGAGAGAGAGAGAGAGAGAGAGAGAGAGAGAGAGAGAGATAGTGAGCACGTGGGTAGGGATGGCACTATGAGAAAGAGAGGCTGGAGGGAGAGAAAGTAAGGTAAGGTAAAGTAAAGTAAAGTAAGGTAAGGTAAGGTAAGGTAAAGTAAGGTAAGGTAAGATAAGGTAAGGTAAGGAAGAAGCTGCATGGAAAATGTATAAAGGATGGAAGGAGAGGAGATTATCGTCCAAAAAAAAAAGTGGGAGAGAAGAGAGAGAGTGTGTCCGAGGAGAAGTAAAAATGTAAATAAAGAGAGAGTGTGTCCGAGAGAAGTAAAAATGGAAATAAAGAGAGAGAGTGTCCGAGAGAAGTAAAAATGGAATAAAGAGAGAGAGTGTCCGAGAGAAGTAAAAATGGAAATAAAGAGAGAGAGTGTCCGAGAGAAGTAAAAATGGAAATAAAGAGAGAGTGTGTCCGAGAGAAGTAAAAATGGAAATAAAGAGAGAGTGTCCGAGAGAAGTAAAAATGGAAATAAAGAGAGAGTGTGTCCGAGAGAAGTAAAAATGGAAATAAAGACACTACATAGGAATAAAACAAAAAACAAAAAAACATAAATATAGATGGAAGAAGCAAAGGACAGAATGAGGAGGGAAAGGAGAATAAGCAAGAACGAACAAAACAGTATAAAATGAGGATAAAATAGGTGAAAATAATTGAAAGGGATAGAAATGACAGAATGTGGGACTATAGGGAAGGGAAGGGAAGAGATAGGATGGGTAGGAGAGAAAGGGAATAAATAGGATGGGGGGATGAAAGGAAGGGAATTAAGGAGGGATGGAGAAGAAAAGAAGTGGGAAAGGAAAATGGGGAAACAGATGAGAGGCATAAGGAAAATATAAAATAAATTAATAGGAAAATAAAGGAGAGAGATGGGAAGGAGACCAAAGGAGAAGATATACCAGTTTTATATGAAGACAGGAATAATGAAAGAAACGAGAGAAGGAAGGAGTGCACAGAGGAAAATGCAATAAGAAATTGAAAGGAGGAGAGAATGAGAGAGGAGGGAGGAGAGAATGAGAGAGGAGAGGAGGAGAGAATGAGAAGAGGAGGGAGGGAGGGAGGAGAGAAGGAGAGAGGAGGGAAGGACCTAGGAATAGTGTAGTACAGAAAAGAGTGGAGGAATAGGAGTACAGTACAATATGGAAGGAAAGAAAAGGAGAGGAGGAATAAATAAATAAAGGAAGGAAGAATAACGTGAGAGAGAGAGAGGAACACATAAAGGAGATAGCCGCTACTCCCTCACTCCCTCACTCACTCCTTCACTCCCTCACTCACTAAGATGGTGTGATAAGTCTTGCTCTTCAGTCCCTTATTATTATCCCCCCACAATGCACTAGCCTACCAACCCACCCCACCCCAACTATGAAGGGTTGATGTGGCATGCAGGGGGGGGGGGGGGAAGGGGGAGTAAAATTATAGGTGGGACAGAGGGTAGTAATGAGTGGGATGAGACAGGTGGTGATGGTGGTGGTAGTGGTGAGGGGAAGGAAGTGGTGATGGTGGTGGTGGTGAGGGGGAAGGAAGTGGTGATGGTGGTGGTGGTGAGGGGAAGAAAGTGGTGATGGTGGGTGGTGGTGAGGGGAAGAAAGTGGTGATGGTGGTGGTGATGGTTGGTGTTGAGGGGATGAAAGTGGTGAAAGTGGTGAGTGGGAATATATAATAATAATAGGTGGGTGGGTGGGTGAGGGGAAGTGATGAATGTGGTGAGAGGTGGTTAGTGGGAGTATAGACAGTAAACTTATAGTGTCCATGGATCAAAATGTGGTGGAAGAAGTGTATTTAATGTGATGCTGGAGGTGAGGTTAGATGAGGGAGGTATGTGGCAGGTGGTGAGGTGAAGTGTGTGGGGGGACAGGTGGTGAAGTGCCTGATGTGATATGCGATGTAAGGGGCAGGGCAGGGCAGGGCAGGGCAGGGCAGGGCAGGCATGGCATGGCAGGGCAGGGCAGGGCAGGGCAGGGCAGGGCAGGGCAGGGCAGGGCAGGGCAGCCTCGGGGCAAGGCTATATATACCATAACACCAGCCTCCATCACACCTGTCACCACAAATAACATAGAGCCTAACGGGGCTGGCGTGTGCGGTGGCGGGGCGGGGCGGGGCGGCTGGAGGTACTATACACCTGGTGGCGTGGCAGGCGGGGCAGACATTGGGTAGGTTCACCACCCAACACGGGCACCTGACCAGCTCTGCCACGGGCATTGGTCATGTCGCTCGCTGCCACATCACAACAAGATGCAAGGAGTGGAGTAGTGGATGAAGGCAGGGTGACGGTGTTGATGGCAAGGTGAGGTGGCAACACTGCTGCCCAAGAAAGTGAGGGTGGGCCGCCGGCCGGGCCGCCAACACCTCTTAGTCAACAAGAACACATTACAGCTTCATCGCCCTCCTCCACCTTACCCCGCCCCGCCCCGCACACTCTCTGTCTACCTTTGCCAGCGGCCCTATGAGCCGCGCTTGGCCAGCTGTCCGGCCAGCAGGGTGAGTGCGGCCCACCGAGTGACTAACGAGGTAGTGGAGGGTGGGAGGAGGGAGGACTGCCAGTGAACCTCACCACATTCTTATAAAACTTCCCGTGAAGCTGGCCTCGGTGGGGGTCATCATGTGTGCTCAAGAGAACTAAGGGTACACACCGCTGCTACGTTCACTCCCGTCCCACTTCGGTCACACAACACAGTACAATCGGTCCCGCCGTGGTAGTTGGGGCCATAAAAACGAAGCAATGTGGGAAAACGAGTGTCGGGTGTCGGGTGGCGGGGGCAGGCAGGGTGTATGGCCAGGCAGACGTCATTAATCTGGCACAATACAGAGACGAGATCCTCTGTAAACACCACACTGTTACCTGCACACCACCACGCTGGTTTATGGTCACTCGAGTAGTCCCAGTCCCCTCCTCTCTCCCAGCCCTATCATACAGTCCCCTCCCCTCTGTCCACAGCCTCTCCACCACCTACTCCACCTGCTACAGCCTCCTCCTCCTCCACCACCGTTCCAATCTTCCCTACCACCTCCTTCTCCACCACCCTGTCCCAGCCTACCCACCACCTCTTCTCCCACTATCCTTCCCAACACACCCTAATATTATTCCCTCACCTCTTCCAGAACTGAGGCAGGAACACGGAAAAGGAAAGGGAGGGTGTGGGTGAGGGAAGGAAGGACAGATCATGGGGCAAGATAATGATCAGGTTTGTTTGGACAGTATCATTATAGGAAAGGTAACCACAACACACACACACACACACACACACACACACACACACACACACACACACACACACACACACACACCACACACGGTCCAATATAATGAAGACGGACGGAAAGCTCTCAGGTATCTATTTCCCAGCACCGTAACGTCACACACACACACACACACACAGACCGCCCACACAAATGTTATTGAAACTGTGTGTATGTATATATATATATATATGTGTGTGTGTGTGTGTGTGTGTGTGTGTGTGTGTGTGTGTGTGTGTGTGTGTGTGTGTTGTTCTGGTCAGCGAGATTTGAATTCCTGAGAAGAGATAGATGTATTAATTAAAAGAGATGGGTTTCCTCAGTGTGTGTGTGTGTGTGTGTGTGTGTCTGGGGGGGTGGGGTGAATATCTTGTTTCTTATCCCCGCTCACCGCCTCGTCCACCAGAACCAATTAACACCAGAGAAGAAAATAATAACATCATCATCAACAACAATAATAATAATATAACAATAAAACAAAAAATAATAATAATGATACTGCAATAACAAACAATAATAATAACAATAACAATAATAATAATAATAATAATAATAATAATAATAATAATAATAACAATAAAACAAAAAAATAATAATAATGATACTGCAATAACAACAATAATAATAATAATTAAACAAAAAATAATAATAATGATACTGCAATAACAACAACAATAATAATAACAATAACAATAATAATAATAAAACAAAAAATAATAATAATGATACTGCAATAACAACAATTAATAATAATAACAATAAAACAAAAAATAATAATAATGATAGTGCAATAACAACAACAACAATAATAACAATAAAACAAAAAACAATAACAATGATACTGCAACAACAACAATAATAATAACAATAATAATAAAAATGCAATAACAACAACAACAATAAAAAACAAACATAAAGAAGGAAAAGCTACTGTTATAAAGAAATAAACAAAAAAAATAAATAGTGTACACAAGTCTAGCCAAGCAGCCTCTTGGTGTCGAGGTGCTAAAAACTCTATAAATTATAATAAGGGTTAGATTCACGCTGGTACTCTATATGATCTTGGCCCTATCGAACCTTTGTGGCTTGTTATTCTCTTGTCGTTCTAATGGCATAACAAAAAATGAGGTTGGTGTTTTTTTTTTTTTTTTTTTTTTATTGATGTATATATTTGGTTTTATTATTATTGTTATTGTTATTATTTTTATTTTTGTTATTATTTTTATTATTGTTATTATTATTATTGTTGTTTTTATTATTATTGTTATTATTTCGAAACAATTGTATGTGATGAAGAGGAAGAGGATAAGGTGGAGGAGAATGAGGATAAGGAGAGGAGAATAAAGAGGAGAATAAGGAAGAGGAGGACAAAGAGGATAAGAAAGAGGAGGAGAATGAGGAACAGGATAAGGAAGAGGAGGATAAAGATAATAAGGAAGAGGAGGATAAAGAGAATAAGGAAGAGTAGGATAAAGATGAAAGGCTGATGATGATGAGGAACAACATGTTATCCAGCACCGACACATGCACTTCCTTTTGTGGCGTTGGTTGAGTCCAGAGAAGAAGAAGTGGAGAACGGGAAAAACTCTTGACGGACACGGCTGGGGAAGGCAAGCTGGTTGGTGCATTTTTGGAGTCTCAGTCTTTTTCTCTCTCTCTCTCTCTCTCTCTCTCTCTCTCCTCTCTCTCTCTCTCTCTCTCTCGTGTGTGTGTGTGTGTGTGTGTGGTGTGTGAGGTCCCAAGGAAAGCGTTGTTGTTGTTGCTGTTGTTGTTGTGATGATGGTGGTAGGAGTAGTGATAATATTGTTATTGTGTTATTGTTATATTGTTATAGTAGTATGACACGATGACGACACACACACACCGAGAGAGAGAGAGAGATGAGAGAGAGAGAGAGAGAGAGAGAGAGAGAGAGAGAGAGAGAGAGAGAGAGAGAGAGAGAGAGAGAGAGAGAGAGAGAGAGAGAGAGAGAGAGAACCTGGCTTGTTGAGAAATAGACGTGGCCGAGGTGAAGATTTGTGGTAGCTGAGAAAACACTGATTACACCCCTTCAGTCAAGCAGGAGTAACTACCTGGTCACCCTCATCCTTTCTCCTCCAGTACTCCTCATTTACCTCCATCCTCCTCCTCCTCAGTCCCCCCTCCTCCTCCTTTTTCTGCCTATTCTTCTTCCATCCTCCTCCTTTTTCTGCCTACTCTTCCTCCATCCTCCTCTACCTCTCTCTACCTCCATCCTCTTCTTTTTCTGCCTATTCTTCCTCCATCCTCCTCTACCTCTCTCTACCTCCATCCTCTCCTCCTCTTCCTTTCCTGCATCCTCTTCCTTTTCCAGTCCTCGTTCTCTACCTCCATCCTCCTCCTTCTTCATCCATTTTTTTCTCCTTCTCCGCCTCCTTTTTCCTCCTTCTCCTCCTACTCCTTGCTTATAAAAAAATACCCCTTCCCTCACATCAGTATACAGTTCAGTAGCATAAACAACAGACTCGTAAGGACTCATACAAGTGTTGATGTCTGTAATCCTATATGTAATCCTCTTACCATTTATCCTCTCTCTCTCTCCTCACATTTCATTCCCTTTTCCTCTAATGTGTTGTTGTATTTGGTTGTTGTTGTTGTGGGAACGTTTGGAAGTGTGAAGGGTGTATTGGAATGAGTGTGATGGGATGCTATAGCTGGCTTACTCAAGGTCGCATCCAGTGTGTGTGTGTGTGTGTGTGTGTGTGTGTGTGTGTTTGCCCTAGAGCACTCACCTCAACAGTCCCTCCTCCCTACACGCACGCACGCAATTCTAGCCGTGTGTATGTGTGCGTGTGTGTGTGTGTAAGAGGTGGGTTGGGGTGAAGGAATGTTCGGGGAAATTCCTACTGTATTAGCGGCCACACCTCGGGCGGGAGTGTACTGTACACCTCTATTTCGTGTACACATCTTTCCTCCATGTGCACCACTATAGTACAGATGAGACAGGAGTTCGTGGGCCACCCCAAGGTCGAGAGTAACAGGATCAACAGTATGAACCCCGTATCACCCTTACTGGACTGCGAGTCACTGTCTAGACCAACATTCATACCTGAAATAGTTTACTGAGGGCTGCATGTTTGGATCGGCGTTCCAACTCAAAATATTATGATGAATATTCAACTTTGGTTAATATTTTCTGTCAACGTTGCACGCTTCAAGAAAGTCACCCCTCCCGTTACCACAAACCCCACACCTCTCCTATCCTCCCCCACTCCTCCCACACACACACTCCACGAGTATCCGTGTGTAATTATGTGATTGAAAGATGAATTACTCTATTATAACACGTTCAGCTGTATGGTAAATGTCTTTCTTAATAAAGTATGGGAGATACAAGTTATTGATGGACTGTAATTAAGACTTAGTACTACATTGACATTACAAGTCAGTTGCCAGGAGCAATATTGACAACAGGTGTTCATTTCTTATACCGCAGCTTTATTTTATTTTTGTCATTATTTATCATTTTTTGTAATATTAGTACCGTATGGAAAATTATGCTTTGTATCGTGATAAAGACAGTTCCAGAGAATTTCGTACTATACAACTAAATGTGTCGTGTAACAACTCAGTAAATCAAAGCTCACTCAAAATATCACACACAAACACGTGTGTGTGTGTGTGTGTGTGTGTGCTGGAGGTAAAGGAAGAAATAACCTTACCCTTGATCTCGTCCATGAAAATGTGTGTGTGTGGAGGAGGGGAGTTGGGGCGACTTTTGAATAGCAGAAAAAAAAGAGTGTGAGGGGTATATAAAAAAATAGGATAGAGAAAGCAAAGAGGAAGAAAGGAAGGAAAAGAAAAGACAGACAAGGAGGGATTAGGGAGGGGAGGGAGGGAGGGAGGGAGGGGGGGGGGAGGGAGGGAGGGAGGGTAGTAAGCCAGTGGGCAAGTATCGCAAGGGGAGGGAGGGGAGGGAAGGGAAGGGAAGGGTAGTGACGTCTCTATTATCCACGACCAACAATGTCTTAACTTACCTTTACTTCTCTCTCTCTCTCTCTCTCTATCTATCTCGTGCATGAAAACAAAACTTCAAACGGGTCATATCTCTTGCCTACTAACTTCCTCCGAAATAACTGTGCTGAAAAAAATATATATATCCCCTTCCTCGTAAACTAACCTAATTGTGCTAAAAAAAAAAAAAAAAAAAAAAAAAAAAAATTATATATATATATATATATATATATATATATATATATATTTATATATATATATATATAATATATATATATATATATATATATATATATATATATTATCCCCTACTCGTCTATACTGAATAATATACTTTCGGTCTCTATCAAGTGGACTATATATTACACTTGTGGGTCCCTGTAAGTGTATCTATCAAGTGTATGTTACATTTTAACGTTGTCTTTATTTATTTTCTTTCTGTCCCTTTCGTGCGTCCCTTTCGTGCCATCTTTAATAATATTTTTCACTTCCCTTCCGAGCCTCATCGTTTTAATGTTGTCTTTATTCACTTTATATCTGTCCCTTTCGTGCTATCTTTAATAATATTTTTCACTTCCCTTCTGGATCTTTAATAATATTTTTCCCTTCCCTTCTGGATTTTTGATAATATTTTTCACTTCCCTTTTGGATATTCAATAATATTTTTCCCTTCCCTTTTGGATTTTTGATAATATTTTTCCCTTCCCTTCTGGATCTTTAATAATATTTTTCACTTCCCTTCTGGATCTTTAACACTATTTTTCCCTTCCCTTCTGTGCCACATGGTTCGTTGTTCAGGTTGTGTTGTGTTGTGTTGTGTTGGAGTGGGAATTATTACTGTGTGGTGTGTGTTCAGGTTGTGTTGTGTTGTGTTGTGTTGGAGTGGGAATTATTACTGTGTGGTGTGTGTTCAGGTTGTGTTGTGTTGTGTTGTGTTGGAGTGGGAATTATTACTGTGTGGTGTGTGTAGAGGCAGACGCTACACACTGGACCCATCACTGCCGCCAGTAAACATTCCCCGTGAAATTTATGGGTGGGCAATTTTACCGGTTCAAAAGGGTATGTTAGCACACTCCACACACACACACACACACACACACACACACACACACACACACACACACACACACACACACACACACACACACACACCACACACACACTGATTCCTGTCTGTCTCTCACACGCACACTCTGATTCCTCTGTCTATTTCACACACACACACACACACAGATTCTCTCTCTCTCTTCTCTCTCACACACATACACTGATTCTCTCTCACACACACTGTATAATTTAATCTCTCTCTCTCTCTCTCTCTCTCTCTCTCTCTCTCTCTCTCTCTCTCTCTCTCTCTCTCTCTCTCTCTCTCTCTCTCTCTCTCTCTCTCTCTCATGTCGTCCCCACCTGAGATTTAATTATGATCAGACATTACCTGTGAGAAGTGTTGCCAGCAGTCCCTCCCTTCCCCTCCCCTCTTCTCCCCTCCCCTGCTACTCCCCCTCCCTTCCCCTACTTCTTACACCCGTCCCCAATCACCTCCTCTACAGAATTACCCCTCCCACCACCCCTATTTCCCTCACCCCCCTCCTACTCATCATCATAATCCCACCTCACCCCACCCTACCACCTTACTCTCACCTCTCTCTCTCTCTCTCTCTCTCTCTCTCTCTCTCTCTCTCTCTCTCTCTCTCTTCATTCATCTCATTCATCACCTCACTCATCCTCACACCTGCCTGCCTCTTCATCTCTCAAACCACACTTCTCACCTCTCTCTCTTTTTGTTTTTTTTTCTCTCTCTCTTTTTGTTTTTTTTTCTCTCTCTCTGTTTGATCACCTCATTCCCACAGATGCACGAGGGGGGAGAGGGGGGAGGGGAGAGAGGGGGAGAGGGGAGAGTGTACATGGTCTGGAATTTACGAGCTCAAGTGTACAAGTTTATCAATTTCCATGTTCGTACATTTATATATTTTATTATTATTACCTTTCTGTTCACTCACTGATTATCCCTTTCTTGACTCGTATTTTTTTTACTGATATTGTCTTATTTCGTGGTATAGTTTGAAGGTAATTAGCATCTTTCTAATTTATAATATTATGATCTGCTTACCTACCTACAAACCCACCTACCTTCCTGAGTACTTACCTCCTTATCCACCTACTTACCTACCCACCTACAAACCCACCTGCTTTCTTGAGTACTTACCTCCTTATCCATCTACTTACCTACCCACCTAAGTATTATTCCACTTGCCTACTAACCTATGTATACTAACCCACCTGCATTCCCACCTACCTACTTACCTACCAACCCACCCACCTGCCCCGTCACCGCCACACACACACACACTACCCTTTGCTGTGTCAGATAACAACGCCAGTACACACACACACACACACACACACACTGGCCCGCGTTCCAACAAAATTTCACTCTCCAAATCACCTTCCTTTCTCTCCTGCCTACTTGTTTGCCCGGAGACACACACGCAGCAGCAGCACACACACACACACACACACACAGATAGATAGAGAGAGAGAGGTTAAACAATAGAAGTGGAGGGGAGATTAAAAAAAAGTACGCGAGAGAGAGAGAGAAGGAAGTTAAATGTGGAAGTGGAGGAGAGGAGATGAACAAAAGTAGAATTATTTTACCTACAGGGAAAGGAAGGTGTTGAGAGGTGGAGGGGGAAGAGAAGGTTAGAGGGAGGGGGAAGAGAGGAATAGAGGGAGGGGGAAGAGAGGAATAGAGGGAGGGCGTGAGGGGAAAGGGAGAAGGAGTGAGAGGGAAAGAGAGGGAAGGAGAGGAATAGAGGGGGATGGGGAAGGAGGAATAGAGGGATGAGGAAGGAGGAATAGAGGGATGGGGAAGGAGGAATAGAGGGATGGGAAGGAGGAATAGAGGGATGGGGAAGGAGGAATAGAGGGATGGGGAAGGAGGAATAGAGGGATGGGGAAGGAGGAATAGAGGGATGGGGAAGGAGGAATAGAGGGATGGGGAAGGAGGAATAGAGGGAGGGGGACGAGGAATAGAGGGAGGGGGACGAGGGAGGGGGAACGATGGCCATCATTCGCGTCAGTGAAAGTGAAGGACCCGTCATTGTGTGTGTGTGTGTGTGTTCTTTTTTAACTAGTGTTTTTTTTTTGTTTTTATATTCTTACGTCGTAGCTGCAACTTATTAGAAATGAAAAAAAAATCCTCCCGGGCGTAATTTTTCGAGGGCGCAAATCCCCTGACCAAGATGTGTTTAGGGGAAGAGGAACATACCGTACAGGTTTCAGGTAGGACGGGGGGGGGGGGGTGAGGGGTTATGTGGTGGGTTGAAGTAGGGGGCCACGCAGGGAGATGAGGTCAGCCTACTACTACTACTACTACTACTACTACTGTTACTACTACTACTGTTACTACTACTACTACTGTTACTACTACTACTACTACTACTACTACTACTACTACTACTACTACTACTACTACTACTACTACTACTACTGTTACTACTACTACTGCTACTTATACAACTGCCACTACTACTACTACTACTACTACTGAGGAGAGGGATACATAGGTAGGTAGAGAGGGGAAGGAAGTGAAAAGGATGGGTGGAAGATGTGAGAGGTAGATATATAGATATGCTATAGGAGGGAAAAGATTGAAGGGATGTATATATATAAGTATAGACATATACAGAAGGTTATGTAGGAGTGAGAAGGGGAAATGACACTAGAAGCTGGTAAGAGTAATAATAAAGACTGTTATATTATTATTATTATTATTATTATTATTATTATAGGGGGCGAGGGGAAAGGGTAAAAATAAGACCCTGTAGGAACTGATGAGTGTCGGGTGGGGAAAGGGGTATTATGGGATATCAGAGGGGGGGGGGGGAGTGAAGGAAGGAGAGAAAAAATGAGTAGTAAATAGTTAGAGAAATGGTATAAATGGATGAGATAATCTATAGAGAGAGGGGGTAGTGTGAGGAGGAGTAAGAGGGGTAGTAAGGAGAAATGATAAGAGTAAGTGAAGAGAGAAGGAACAGGTGGTGGTGTTGGTGTTGGTCCAGATGGCAAGGTCGCTCTGCTCGCTCTCTTCACCAGACCAACCCTAGTCATGTAAATTACCACCACCACTATCTCCCTCTTCCACTCCGACCCAGTAGCAGCAGCAGAAGGGGAGTAGAAACCAAGTGTGTGTGTGTGTACCAGAACCAGGCAGGCAGGATTGGCCGTTAAATATATATTGACAGAAACAATATTGCATCGGCATTTCTTTGGAAAAAAATATGTAAAAAGTAATATATATATATATATATATATATATATATATATATATATATATATATATATATATATATATATATATATATATATATGAAACAATAATGCACAGGCATTCCTTGGGGGGAAACATATATAGAGTTAAAAATAGTGAGTGTAATTTGTCTGATTTTGATTTTTTTTTTTTCCACACGAAGGAAGATAATTTTAGAAAGAGTGATGGGAATAACTGTACTCCCCCCTCCCCCTCCCCCTCCCAGTAATTTCCCAACTGTTGGTAATTTGTGGTGAATTTGGTTCTGTGTCCTGTTATACTCTGGAGGAATCAAGGTGCTCCAATGTACAGAAAGTTATTAAGGCTGTAATGTATTGTGGGTGAATATTACTGGATGGATTCAAACACCGAGTGACATACACGTTATACATTCCCTCACTCTACAAAAAGAGAATATTATTATTTTGTAAGATACTTTAGAGGAATCAGTAACTCCTATACCAACTCGGCCACATCACACGCTATTAAGAACGTGAAGAAGGAAGGAAAGAAGGAAGGAAAAGGAAGGAAAGAGAAGGAGAAGAAGGAAAGAGAAGGAGAAAGAGAAGCCGGAAGGGGGAAGTAGGGGAGGGAGGGAGAGGGAGAAAAAGAGAGAGAGAGGGGGGGGGGAAGGGAGAGAATTGGTGTGTGTGTGTGTACTGGACTGGACACAACCCCAAGTGACCTTCCCCGGACGACGTAACCTTAAGGGGGTCGTACACTCTGACGTCACGCATGCGCAGATGACACACCACTTCCATGCTCAGATTGCAGGAGAGAGAGAGAGAGAGAGAGAGCTCCCGGCGGTAAACTTTTTCACAAGAGTACGCGGTCTGTATTTTAGTGGTGTGTTCAGCTGGTGAGGAGGAGGAGGAGGAGGAGGAGGAGGAGGAGGAGGAGGAGGAGGAGGAGGAGGAGGAGGAGGAGGAGGAGGAGGAGGAGGAGGAGGAGGAGGAGGAGGAGGAGGAGGAGGAGGAGGAGGAGGAGGAGGAGGAGGAGGAGGAGGAGGAGGTAGGAATAGGAGGAGGAGGAGGAGGTAGGAATAGGAGGAGGAGGAGGAGGTACAGTTGAAGACAAGAGATAATTTTTTCGTTTGGCAGAAGAGCTCTCATTTATTTTTCTATTTTTTTCATTTGTTTTTGTTTTTCATCTCGGTCTGTCCGTCTGTGTGTTTCTTTCTCTGAAGTATACAGCAAAAATGTATATAAAAAAAAAAAAAAAAAAAAAAATAATAATAATAATAATAATAATAATAATAGTTGTCTAAGAGGAAATTATCATGTTGGTAAATTGGAAGGCCTCTGTTGATTCCTCCAAACAATACCATGAAACAGATCCCCTATCAATAACATCAAGGTCGTGTTTCCTGTATGGCACATGCAGTTTGGAGGAATCATTAGCCCTTCAATTTACCTAAAACAGAATCTCCCCTAAGAAAATAAGAACCAAAATAATCAATAGTGTAATCCGCGCTTCCTCCACCTCCACTAATGGAATCCTCACCTATATAATTGTTACCCTCCATTTTTTCTCAGGGAGGGGGGAGGGGGAGGGGGGAGGGGGAGGGGGAGGGGAGGGGGGAGGGGAGGGGGAGGGGAGGGGGAGGGGGGGAGGTTAGGAGGGGAGGGGGGAGGTTAGGGGGAAGGGGGAGAGTTGAATGTTGTGATTTTTTTTTACCTACTGTACATCCAAATCACACACAAGAGTCGTATTACATGGTTTGTGGTGGTCGAGACCAATTAAGTTCAGGGATGAGAGTATGATGATGCATAGAATTAAGGGGAGGGTTATAGTTCTGACATTTTTGGAGATTATGATTCCTCCAAACTATTCCAGGCAACAGGATACCATTATTTTTCTTTTTCTGGGTCTGTTTCCAGGCATACTTTGGAGGAATCAAGGCACTCCAATCTATCAAAAGTATACTCTCCCCTTAAGGGTGTACTGTATTATATAGATAGAAGAGGAAGGAGCTAGAGTAATTATTAAATCCTGTAAACCTGAGATGTAAAGAAGAGGAAGGAGTTATAGATAGGTCAAGGCCAAGAGGTATATCTCTTGGCCTTGGATAGGGTAATTACTGAATCTTCCAAACCACGCCACCAAGGATACCGGTATATACCTTCGTTATTCGGGTATGATATCATGTTGTTGTTGTTGTTGTTGTTGTTGTTGTTGTTGTGTATAGAATAGTTTGGAGGAATCTGTTGTTGCCTTCCCGAGTCTGAATGGAGCAAATCTGACCCGAGAATAAAAGAGGAAGGAATTAAGGGATTCAGGATGAAAAAATAAATAAATAATAGTGTTCCGTTGATGGAGTCTTTTACAGTAACGAAAAAAAAGATATAGTAGAGAAGGGAGGGAAGGAAGGGGATGGGGGAGAGAGGGAAGGAAGGGGAGTGGGGAGAGAGGAATGAAGGGAGGGAAGGAATGGACGGAGGAAGGGAGGGGAGTATCAAGGGGGAGGGCGGGAGTGAAGGACTGGACGGAGGAAGAGAGGGACGGAGGGAGGGAGGGAGGGAGGCAAGGAGTAGTCGGAGGAAGAGAGGGGAGGAGGAAGAGAGGGAGGGAGTGAGTGAAGGAATGGACGGAGGAAGGGAGGAAGGGAGGAAGGGAGGCAAGGAGGGACGGGGCCTTGTTTTAATTCCGTTGTAAGTGGTGTTGTGTAGCGAGGTGTCCAAGCGTCCAGGAGCGAGGGCAGGTACTTGGCAGCACACATGATGGATGAAGACATTTCTCCTACTTGTTCTCCCGCTGCTCATTTGTTACAAAAAAAAAGTAAATAAGTTAGTAAAAACGTGCATTAGTGAGGACATTGTAGGTGAGTAAACGCCTAGAGATGCTGTTGTTGTTGTTGTTGTTGTTGTGTTGGTAATGATGTGATGCGATGTGTTGTGTTGTGGTGTAGGTATGGGAAAGGTGGATTGTTGTGTTGTGATTTGGTGTTGGTAAAGGAAAGGTGGATTGTTGTGTTGTGATGTGGTGTAGGTAAAGGAAAGGTGGATTGTTGTGTTGTGGTATGGGGGAGATAGATTGTTTATTGTGTTGTGTTGTGTTGTGTGTGGTGTCAGTGTAGTTTGGTGGGTAGGGGTGATATGATGTGGGTGTGAGCGATGTGGTGTTACTGTGGTGTATTGTGAGTGAATCTGTAGAGTGATGTGGTATATGTATTGTCTTTTGGTGTGGTGGTGTTACTGTGCAGGTGTGGTTGAGTGTGTGTGGGGGGAGGTAGAGTTGGTGTAGCGTGTCGTGATATGATGGGGGGTTTAGGGCATGTGTGGTGTTGTTGTCCCTGTTGTTGTTGTTGTTATTGTGGGGACAGGTAGGCTATGGCGGGGCTGCATGGGGGCGGGAGGTGGCCGATACGTCTCCCGATACCTGAATGCTTAAGAGTCCCATCCTTGTGTGTGATTGGGCGGCTGGTGGCCATCATGTTGCCTGAGTTACAATTATCTCGCATTATTTTAGGACGTAGGTGGCTGAATGGGGACGGGCGTGGCGTGGCGTGAGGGATAGTGGTGGAGGCGTGCTGGTGGAGTGTGTGTGTTGGCGCGGGAGGGTCTGAGTGGGGCTGGGTGGCGTGGTGTGGCGTGTAGGGGGAGTGTCTGGGTGGTCCTCTGCTGCCTGTCGCTCGCTGGTTGGCCACAGTCGCACCGTACACTGAATACAAGACGGAGTGTGGCGGGCTGGCGGCAGGGAGGAGGGGAGTGGGACCAGGGGGAGGAGAGAAGGGAGGCGTGCGGCGCGAAGACGGAGGGAGACATAGTAGTAAAGGGAGGGAAGGTGTGTGTTGTGTCGGGAGTGAGAGGGAAGGTATGTAGCAGGAGAGGGGGAGGAGTGAAAGGAGAGGGAGCAGGGGGAAGGGAGACGTGTGGCGCGAAGAGAGAGAGTAGGGGAAGGGGAGGCGTGTGTCGGGAGCATGATGGTGGAGGGTCGAGGGGAGGGGAAGGTGTGTGAATGACCACCTGGCACCTCCCGGCCTGCCCACGCCCCCCGCGACACGACACACACGCCCCTGTCCCTCACCACACCAGTCCTCACACCGCAAACGTCCTCACGGCGTAATCTCAGGGGCGTGGTGACCAGGGGACGGGCGTAAACAGGTGCAGAGGTAGAAACAGGAGGGTGGTGGTGGTGGTGGAGGAAGATGAAAAGGAGATGATGGTGAAGGTGGTGGTAGTGGTAGACGAGGTAGTGGTTCTGGTATAGTAGTAGTAGGTGTTTGTGGTAGTATTGATGGTTGATGGTATAGTGCTAATGGTTGTGTTGAGTTATGGTGGTAGTGGTATTGGTGTTTGTAGTGTTAGTGATGGTTGGTAGTGGTGGTGGTGGTGGTGATGGACGGGGTAGTCATTACGATGGCGGGGATGGTGCGAAGAGTGTGAGACGAGCAAGTGTTGTGGTTTTAACTCCTCACACCAACAACCACTACAACCACAGACTCTAATAAACCACTAATAACACTACAATCCGACACCAGTACCACCATTACTTTTGACTCATTCACCTCTACCAAAACCACATCTACTTCTAACACCACCAATACCACCAACACCACCACCTCTTATTCCACCACTACCACCACCACCAACACCAATACCTCTGACAACATCACCTAATTTTCACTACCACCAACACCAACTCTACCTCTACAACAACAACAATAACAACAACAATAACAACAACAATAACAACAACAAATCTATCTGCAACACCACAACCTGTACCTCTCACATCACTCGCTATACCTCTGACACCACTAATTATATCATTGACACCATTTTTACACCGACGCTCTGACATTAACCCACTATGACACACATTCGTAGAGGTACTAGCTAGAGAATTAGGGAGGAGGGGGATGGAGAGGGAAGGGGGGGGGAGGAGGAGGATTGTGGGGAGCATGGAGCTAGAATTCTAACTCCATGGTGGGGAGGTAGGTAGGAGGAGGAGGAGTAGGGATGTGGGGAGGAAGGTAGGAGGAGTAGAGATGTGGGGAGGTAGGTAGGAGGAATGGTAATGACACACCTCCAAAGGTCATGTATTTTATTTGAGCTGAGGTAAAGGAGGTAACAGGTGTGTGTGTGTGTGTGTGTGAAGGAGGGAAGAGTATCGGTCAAGTAAAAGAGAGTAAAAGAGAGAGAGAGAGTAATAATAATAATAATAATAATAATAAATTTTATTTCCACCAATGGTGGTTATTGTTCATACATTTATAGTGATAGAGTTATACATTATCACAGACTGGGTGAGTCATGGTCACATCACAAAATCGGGCTGATAAGACGTAAAAATACAAATAATAAAATAAACAAAACCAAAGATGAATAAAAGAGTTATCCAAAAAATATATAATAATAATAAAGCTAACACTAAAAAGAATTACTATGATAAGAAAATGAAAATGCATAAAATAATCATATAGAATTATGAAAGTCTAATAAGTTAAAATTGCATAAAATAGTCAAATTGATTAATGTTCTAAAGAATAAAAATTTCGTAAAATGGTCAAATAAAATGATAAAAGACTAAAAGATAAAAATTGCATAAAATATTCAAATAAAATTATGAGTCTAAAAAGTAAAAATTGCATAGAATAGTCAGATAAAACAAATATATAAAAATAATGTAATTAAAAAGAACTATTATATAAAAGAGTTGAAGTAAAAATAAAATGAAAACGCATAAAATTACACTAAGTTGACAAGTCTATTTTTGAGTGTAGACTTAAAACTATATAGGCTGCCAGAGTGGTGATAATATCAGGCAAAGCAAAGAGAGGAGGGGTGTTGATGATCAGATACACGTGTGGTTGTTGACTATATGGTTAGAGGGTGAGGAATATGAAGAGATAAATATATTGAATAAGGATGAAAAAAGGATGGAAGTATTATTATAGGAAAAGGAGGATCTGAGTAACCCCCCCCCCCCCTCTCTCTCTCTCTCTCTCCCTCTCCCCACATCATCTCTTTCTCTCTGCAAGGCTTCGCGATTATGTTAATACACTCTTCTTATCTGTCTGCCTTCCTTATCCTACCCTACCCTACCTTACCCTCATCACCTTGCCTCCTCCACTTCACCTCACCTTCACTCACTATCACTTCATCACATGCCAGGACCTCTACACTATTGTATTACTCTCTCTCTCTCTCTCTCTCTCTCTCTCTCTCTCTCTCTCTCTCTCTCTCTCTCTCTCTCTCTGGTGGGTGGGGAAGGGCGCGATAGACATACGTACATACATAGATAGATAGATACAAAAATACATACATAGCCTGGATACATATTTTGGATTGTGAGTGTACAACTGTCTCCCCCCACCACCCCATCCCCCCCACCCATACATTATACATAAGAGGCCAGTGTAATGCCCTTCCCCTCCCCCCCCCATCCACTCATAACACCCCTCACTATATCCCCAGTCTGTTCCCATATATAGCCCCCTCCAAACTCTCCTCTATATTATCCCCACCTCATATACCACCCCTTATACCTCCTTCCCCTCCAACCCCATCTCATATACCACCTCTTATACCCCCTTCCCTCCCACTATATACGATCTCTATACTATATAAAAAAAATAGTATAAATGCACTATTATCCTGGCGAAAATGCACTACTTAGTCCCTCTTAACCAATATGAACTTAGACCATTATAAAATTTGACTCATTTCGTGTACACTCCAATGTTTACAAGTTGCATAATATTATAAATAACCAGATGTGAATTTATTGTATTATATTGGTGTAAAGTGTTTACGACTGGATTCCATTTACCGGAAATGATAACAATTACAAACGAGGGAACGTGTGTGTGTGTGTGTGTGTGTGTGTGTGTGTGTGTTGTGTGTGTGTGTGTGTGTGTGTGTGTGTGTGTGTGTGTGTGTGTGTGTGTGTGTGTGTGTGTGTGTGTGTGTGTGTGTGTGTGTGTGTATTCACCACACACACACACACACACACAAAAGAGAGATTAATAGAGAGAGCCGGTATACATATGCGCCTGGTTTTAAAGAATGAATTATACATAGTAAATTATAAACGAGGCAGCAGGTACATATTCATCCCCTCCCCCCCCCCAAAAAAAAAAACAAAAAAAAAACACGTAAATAGAATAATATAATATAAATAATATATAAATCAATATAAGATTTTAAACGAGGGAACAACAACAACATATTCGCCAGATTAATAATAATAATAATAATAATAATAATAATAATAATAATAAAACAAAGAACTGGAGTCTAGATAAAAAAAAAATAATATAACAATATATATATATAAACAAAAACAAAGAAGTGGACTATAAATAAACAAAATAATATATAAACAAAATAAAAACCTACCTAATGTAAAGGTGGCAAAGAGGTCTCTATAGCAAGGCGGCAACTGCATGCCCACTTTGCCAACCTCACTTTGCTAACCACTATACACGAGACAACCACCATTGCAAACGACAACCAACCAACCAGACAACCAACCAACCAGTCAACCAACCAACCAGTCAACCAACCCACCAGACAACCAACCCCTCCCTTCCCTTCCTCCCTCATCTCCCTTTCCTCTCTCCCTCCTTTTGTCAGTTTCCTTCCCTTTCCCCCTCCCCATCACACCCTCCCTCACTCCTCCTCCCCCTCAACACCCTCCCTCACTCCTCCTCCCCCTCAACACCCTCCCTCACTCCCCCCACCTCCCCAACGTTTTTGTTTCACCTTTCATGCCAGTTATATTGTTTACATTTTCGCTGTATAATTTTTAACACTATTTAAATATTTTATTATAATTTTTATTTCTTTATTTTTCGAGAGAAGAGGGGAGGGGGGCGAGAATTGAGAAAGTATATATAGATATGTGTTTGTTTGTTTTTCAGTGTGTATAAAAGGTGTGTGTGTTTGTGTGTGTGTGTGTAATAACTTCTCAAAACACAAACAATCCACCCCTCTCAGATTTAAATGTCTCACCACAAGTAGCCTATAAAACAAAACATAGAGAATTTACACTATCAATACTACGAGATAAAATATAGAACAAAAACAGCTAAACCGGCTATTAACCTACAGCACCTATATTCTTCCTACCTGCCTTACCTACCGATTTACCTTCTTGCCCATTTGTCTGCCTGCCTGCCTGCCTGCCTGCCTCCTTACCTTCTTGCCTGCCTGCCTGAATACCTGCTTCCTTGCCCATCTGCTTGCCTACATCTACCTACTTACCCAAGCAACTACCTACATACCTGTCTGTCTGTCTGTCTGTCTGCTTGCCATCTACCTACCTACTTACATGTCTGCATTCCTACCTACCTACCTATCTATCTGCCTATCTATATACTTACCTACCTACCTACCTACTTACCTGTCTGAATTCCTAGCTACCTAACTACCTACCTACTTACCTTCTAGCCTGTCTACCTACTTACTTTCTTACCTACCTACCTACCTACAAACCTACCTACCTGCCTCACTTGGTAATCTAACTGACTCCTTCATCACTTGCCTCACTCACCTCGTAAATCCATTAACTTATTTCACCTACCTTGCCGTCTGCTACCTCTCTCTCTCTCTCTCCTCTCTCTCTCTCTCTCTCTCTCTCTCTCTCTCTCTCTCATTTTCCGTTCCTTGCTTTCCATTTTATTTGTTCTCTCTCTCTCTCTCTTCCGCCTCTTTCTTTCTTTCTCTCTTTCTCTCTCCCTCTCCCTCTTTCTTTCTCTCTCTCTCTCATTTTCCGTTCCTTGCTTTTTCATTTTATTTGTTCTCTCTCTCTCTCTCTCTCTCTCTCTCTCTCTCTCTCTCTCTCTCTCTCTCTCTCTCTCTCTCTCTCTCTCTCTCTCTCTCTCTCTTCTCTCTCTCTCTCTCTCATGCCAAATAGGTGATGCAGTATACGATTTGTTTGGATATGTCCTGTATGTGTGCGTGTATGTATGTGTGTGTATAATCTAAGTTGTGCGTGTGTGTGTGTGTGTGTGTGTGTGTGTGTGTGTGTGTGTGTTAATGACCGAGAGTAAAGTGTGTCATGTGTCGTCCTTTTGTCTCTCTTTGGAATCACACACACACACACACAATATACACACACACACACACACACACACACAGGCAGCCTTCGACCTCACCTTCACCTCTCTCTCACACACACACACACACACATTTTCCGTTCCCTGCTTTAATTCTCTCTCTCTCTCTCTCTCTCTCTCTCTCTCTCTCTCTCTCTCTCTCTCTCTCTCTCTCTCTCTCTCTCACACACACACACACACACACAATTTTCCATTCCCTGCTTTAACTCACTCACTCACTCTCTCTCTCTCTCCTCTCTCTCTCTCTCCTCTCTCCTCTCTCTCTCTCTCTCTCTCTCTCTCTCTCACTGTGTTATTCTATTCTCCACGGCTCATTATCTAATCCCCATGCTCCACGCTCAGTAATCTCACCTTTCATCCTCCACTCTCCACCTGTCTATAGTATGCTCCTCCTATTCAATTTATCATGCTCCTCTTAATCAATTTATCATGCTCCTTTTAATCAATTTATCATGCTCTTATTCTATATTCTCTATGCTCCGATATTTACTCACTCGTCAATAATTCTTCTTTCATTACACAATAATTATCTATGCTTATTAAATTATTACATTATTTTGATCCACTAATTTTTTTTTCTCTCTCTCTCTCTCTCTCTCTCTCTCTCTCTCTCTCTCTCTCTCTCTCTCTCTCTCTCGCTCTCTCTCTCTCTTTTATACCATTATCTACTCTCGTTTACCGTTCCCACTGCTGCTATTCTCTCTCTCTTTCTCTCTATCTCTCTCTCTCTCTCTCTCTCTCTCTCTCTCTCTCTCTCTCTCTCTCAAACACACACACACACACACACCCTAATTTTCAGTCTCGTTCCTATACCCCTGAGAACCGCGTATCATGGCCCGTCTATTGTTTGGGACTGTCTTTGTTTTTAACGGGACCCTGAAGGTGTTGTAGTCAGAAATGTTGGAGTTAAACAAGTCCTTCAAATATGGTCACGAAACACACACACACACACACACACACATAGACAGACACACACACACACACACAGACAAATACATACACGCACACATACACACCTATACGCCACAAAACAGGACCAGATTTAATAATAATAATAATAATAATAATAATGGTGGTGGCCTGTTGCTTGGAATAGTTTGATGGAAATAAGTTACTCCAAATTTACCAACACTGTTCTTCTCTCTTACTAAAGGAAATCTGGAGCATATGATTTCCTCCAAACTATATTCCAAGCAACAGGCCAACCATTATTGTTGTTAATCTGTTGGTTCTGTTTCTCTGCATACTTTGGAGGAATAAATAAAGTATACTAGAGTTTATTGTAGTTACTTATTGTGTTACGTGTGTGTGGTGTGTGTGTGTGTGTGTGTGTGTGTGTGTGTGTGTGTGTGTGTGTGTGTGTGTGTGTGTGTGTGTGTGTGTGTGTGTGTGTGTGGTGTGGTGTGTGTGTGTGTGTGTGTGTGTGTGTGTGGTGTGTGTGTGTGGCCTTGACTGTCACACACCACTCCACTATAATCATGTTGACCTGACTTACTGACCCAATGACTCACTGATTGACTGACTGACTAACTGGTCGAATGATTTACTGATTGTCTACCTGACTGACCCAATGACTCACTGACTGACTAACTGGTTGAATTACTGATTTACTGACCCAATGACTCACTGACTGACTGCCCCAATGACTCACACACTGATTGACTGACCTGACTGACTATAAGTGTACATTTTCTGGTTAAAAAATACTTGTTATATTTAGCTATATATCTAACCTTTATCGAAATTTGTCTGAGAATTGGAGGCTGCTAATTCCTCCAAACTATACCACAAAACACACTCCCTCAGTATAGATGTTGTTGATTAGCAGATATTGGATGAATCAGTACCCTTCAATTCGACAAACCAATATTTATTTTTCCTTCAACAACGACTGACCTCATTTCCTCTCTCTATATATTATTAGAATAAACAGTGGGTATTTTATTTGTGCATCCTCCAACCAGCGATCCCCTCTCCTCGCCTCACCTCATCATCCTACATGCATCCTCCCTAAACACCTTCCCTCCAACCAGCGACCCCCTTCCCCCCCCTCACCCCTCCTCACCGACCGACCCTAAGGCAAGACTGTACCTACGTTGTGTTTACATTCTGTTACCGTCGACGCCCTCTGATTGATGGTGTGTGTATGTGAGTAAGTGAGAGAGGGAACGGGAGGAGAGCACAGATTAAAAAAAAAGAAGAAGAGGGGGAAGGATAATAATGTCTTCTTCTTCTCTCTCTCTCTCTCTCTCTCTCTCTCTCTCTCTCTCTCTCTCTCTCTCTCTCTCTCTCTCTCTCTCTCTCTCTCTCTCTCTCTCTCCTGCCTTTCAATCATCCTCCTTACTTTCCTGCTTAATTCTAACTAATCAATTAGTATACCCTAATCAATACACTTATCTGAAAAGGTAAAATAAAATAGAAAAAATAAAAAAAGAACCACATATCCACTTTCCTACTTACTTTAACTGTATAATTTTTCCTTCAATTCATAATATACACCTTTACAAATTTCAACATCTCTTTTTACCTCCTTTTCCTCCTCAACGTTTCCTTCACACCCTCTCCCTGCTTCTGCTATCCTTCCCTCACCTCCCTCCTCCAACCCCACACACACTTCATCACTCACTGTCTGGCCACGTGTCATCCTCACTCTTACGATTGTCTCCTCACACTTCATTTTCACCTCTCACACCTTTCACCTCCCCACTCACTCACTCTCCATCACTGTACTCCCTCACCTCTCCTCACTCCCTCACTATTCACCCTCCCTCATCATTCACTCATTACTATTCACCCTCCTCATCATTCATTCATTACACAAACTCCCTCGACATTCACTCATCACACTCCCTCACAACACACTCACACTTCACTCACCTCTCACACTGCATTATGGATTACTACTAAACATTTACCAACACACACACACACACACACACACAGTATAACACATACCGTATACATTCTTAACACACTTACACACGCCCGCGCGAATACATACACACAATACATACACTTAACCTCATGGTGAGACAGAATGTGTGTGTGTGTGTGTGTATGTGTGTGTGTGTGTGTTAAGTCCCAAGGAAAGCGTCGTCGTCGTTGTTGTTGTTGTTGTGATGACGGTGATAGGAGGGGTTATAATATTGTTGTTAATTGTTATAGTAGTATGAAGACGATGATGACACACACACACCGAGAGAGAGAGAGAGAGAGAGAGAGAGAGAGAGAGAGAGAGAGAGAGAGAGAGAGAGAGAGAGAGAGAGAGAGAGAGAGAGAGAGAGAGAGAGAAAAAATCAGTGAAGCGAGACCACACCACCATTATACTTTGCCACGCCGTAAATTGACGAGGTGTCTTCTGCCTGCTCCCGTGTGTGTGTGTGTGTGTGTGTGTGTGTGTGTGTGTAAGGTAAAGAAATACAGGGTGTGTATGTGTATGTGTGTTTTGGGCAATGGATTAAAAATGTGTGCATTTGTATGTAGGCAGAGATTGAAGTTAAGTATGTGTGTGTGTGTGGCGAAAGATGAGATGTGTGTATGTGTGTGTGTGTGTGGCGAAAGATGAGATGTGTGTATGTGTGTGTGTGTGTGTGTGTGTGTGTGTGTGTGTGTGTGTGTGTGTGTGTGTGTTATGTTCCCACCAGGCTTCGTGTAGTGAGTTATGGTGACAAATGAGTGTATAGTTAGCTTGAGTTATGAGTTATTATTAACATGAATGGGGCTTAAGTCTGCTGATTCAAGTGGGCCTGATATTAGTAGTGTGTAGTGTGAATGTAGTGTGTGTTGTGTGAATGAAGTGTGTAGTGTGAATGAAGTGTGTAGTGTGAATGAAGTGTGTGTAGTGTGAATGAAGTGTGTGTAGTGTGAATGAAGTGTGTAGTGTGAATGAAGTGTGTAGTGTGACCGCGAAGGAGTCGTGAATGCTCCGATTATTATTAAGCATGACGTGTGAATGTTAAAAGTGTGATTACTTAAGTGTGAACGTAGAATAAAATGCGTGAATGTCCGAGTCTTATGGAA